>CM061162.1:20369193-20566693 GCA_030710495.1 Labroides dimidiatus
AAAGGTAATGAATCTTAATGGTCTTGAGCTCAGTTTACCTTAGAATGGGGCATAAACTGTGAACTTTGAGTGGAACTTGAGTTGGGCTCTAGACTCCATTCAGTCCTGTTATAACGTTCAGCACTTGAACACCCTTACAGCCTACACTGTCTTCAATCCACACCAATCTCTTAAGCAGGAAATGATGTCCAGGTCTCCATCTATAGGGGTAAGAAATCAGATGTCTGTCGGGGTAAAGGCCGGACAGATCAACCAATAACTGCTTAACCTGGTGGACGAGGTTATTTAAGGCCCAGCTTCCTGACTGCCTCCATAAATGTCAGCCCTGTTCCATATGCCCACAAAAACCTACTGAATAGCCTGGGTGATTCTAACCAGCATAAACATTTATTAACAGCAGCTCACCTCTCATGATCATTGCATTTCTTGTTTGCCGGGAAAATATTTAATGATCTGGAAAATAGATCCCAAGGACTCGTTTAAAATGCTCAACCTAGGCTAAAGCAACCTATAAGAACCCTTCATTTGAAAATGCACCCTCCCTGAGGTCACTACCCACTGAAGTGAGGTACAAGAAACAATGAAAAGACATGGGACATCACTTTAACTACAGGTTTTGTACTTTATTTAGCAAATTAGCAGGAGCAAAGCTTACTTGAATCATAAAATTTTGAAAATCAAAAAATTTAACTCAAACATCATTTTTAAAAATTCAAACTCGAAAAGTCAAGTCCAAAAATCGATCCTCAACAAAAATCACAAAAGGAAAATCACGTTTAAAAATCAAATCTCAAAAATCAAGTTGAAAAATGAGTTAAAAAGAATTCCTTAGAATCAAGATTAAGTTACTAATCATAAGCTGCCAAATTGTTCAAATCGATCGTCTTTTTCAAAACTCCAAATATATAATTCTTACCATTTCTGCAGAGCAGAGAAGCAGGAGAGTCGGCCAACGCTCGTCTGCTTTATCCCCGCAGGGAAGCCAGGAGGTGAGGAAGCCCTTTGGATGAATACTTTGGACGGTGTCTCTGGTGTCTGATCCCCACCCAGGGGAAGGTGGATCAGTGGACGGCTGCAGTCGGTGAGGTCAGGGTGGATGATAGGATCGGGCCTCTTCGTCTCTGCTCTACTCTGTATCAGATGAACTCCAAGTTGTTTAATTTCTAAGAGCTCAAAGTTGTTCAAGCATAAATCTAACTCTCGAGAAACAAATGCATATCAGCTTGAGAGAGCAGCTTTTCTTGAGCGTCGAAATCCCCTGAAGTGACCTCTACGGGTGATGGATCTTGCTTGAAGACAGCTGTCGCAGACTTTGATCACTCTCTTATTTGTTCTTTACTCTTTTATCAGCCTGCTCTGTGCATATTTATGCTGTATTCTACAGTAACCAGTAAAGGCTGTACTGCAAAGTTTCTCCTGATACATTATTCAATATTGATCTGCTGCCCTCCCATACACAACAATACTGTATTTGCATCAGCATGTTTATGAATATTCTCTCTTTCATCAGCTGCTATGATGATGCTCAATGTTGACTTCTTCTCTACCTTCATTTTTCACACACCCCGCACCCAGTTCTGTTTTTATACTGACTAATCTAACAGTTGCTCTATTTTCACCTCAACCGTCCTTTTCCTCTAACAGCAAACAGCTCTTATGCTGCTCTGAACTTTCCACTCTCAACTCAAAGCTCAATTTAACAACTCACAGTATTAACACATAAGCAGTAAATTTCATCTCAAACAATAAATCAAAACTTCTACAGTAACTCAAACTTGTGTTTATATTCTGCTTGCTGCTGAAGCTACTTGGTTATAACACAGAGTAGATATAAGCTCTTTGTTTATCCTTATTACTGAGAGTACCACTCTGTGCTTGTTTCTGCCTGCATCCTGTTCATCTCTCTCTCCTTTGTACCCCCTCCACCATGCCCTGTTCACCTGCTGCTGATATCTGCCAGCTCTATTCTTCCCTGGAGGTTTAACAGGCCCTAACTGTGACTTCACCCTGTCCTGATTCCTCAATTCCATGGCATCCACTCCACAACTGTAAAAGATTTGTTGTAATCTGAACAGTATTTCACAGTAACTACTGAACTTATAAGGGAATGTCTTTTTGGTCTGTTTCTGTCATTAGCAAAGGATTGTGAGGGGAAATACAGTAATGATAATGTAAAGTTATTGTAAGTTAAATGTAAGTTTTTGGCACATAGCTGCCAGTAATTTACTGTAGAATTTACAGCAAACTTTTTACAGTGTAGGACAGTTTTCCTTCTCCTAAGATATTTTGTTTTTATGACATCTTTAGATAATAAAAAAGAAGGAAGTACAATTTAGAACCAAACTAAAAGCCTTCTTTCACCAGCTCTTTCATTCTTTACCTTTCCATAAAAGTGCATTACCCTTCACAAAACAAAAAAAAAAAGTCTCGTTCATTCAAGCAAAAACAGGAACTTATTCTCTCATTTGCCTGACAATAATTTCAACGTGATCATATTTTACATAACCAAATATTATGAATCAAAGTGTGAGTCCTCCAGTTTGTTGAGATGCTTGATGCCAGCTGAAGCAAATAAAAACAAGACTCAACCAGACAGTCCCTCTCCCTCTTTCATTAAAGACTTACAGGAGATGATTTGACCTTCCTAATTGGTGTTTACAGCTGATTCACTGTCCGCTCACATTTGAAACCGGAGCGTTCATCTCCTATTTGGAGCTCTACATTTGTCCTCTGTCTCAACTTTTAAAACAAGCTAACTAAAGGAAGCAACTGAATCTGGACAAATAAAGTTAATGAGGACTTTGGTGGTGCTGAATACAAACACTAATTTGTTCAAGCTTATTCAGACGTCACACACACACATCAGGTTGTGCTGTGGAAAACACTCACCCATATCCAGGGCTGCTATTATAAGCTTTAAGAGGGCAGAGGCTGTATGCATGGCAGAGAGACGGGTAGTTTCATAATCCCATTCACTACTTTCTATGGGTAGGCTGCCAGAAATAGAGATGAGAAATAGGCTAGACAGGTTGAGGAAAGTGATGCATGGTTGCTTAGCCCTTACATTAAACAGAGAAAATTACATTTTGAGGCTCCTGTTTTGACAGATATCAAGGTTTGTTTGAGTTAAATGGGGATATTTAAGGACATGTCTGAGGCTGTCTTAACATAACAGCCCTGAACACTGGTCATCTTTTTTAATATTATAAATACAAGCTAACGGCAGCTAAAAGTTATGATTATACCTCTTCAGGATATCCAGTGACTTTGGTAACCTCAATTTAGCCACAAAGATGTAAATTTCACTTTCTTTTTGCAAATAGTGACAAGATTCAAGTCTGCACTCTAGTTTACAGCTGGGATATATGGCTCTAAACAATGCTACATGCTATATCAGTTACAGTCAAATCATTTATTGTGTTTGTGGACTACATGTGGTAGCATGAAAGCAAGCATATGGACTCTTTCCATCTAAACTTGTTTTTTTTTATCCAATAATCTTGCTATGAGAACCCTTAAAAGAATCACTGGACGCCATTCAAGGCCTTAAATGTACCTGTTTTTTTTTCAGATTGGTTTTATTTCACAGGTGATTTATTGCAGAGTTTACTCAGGTAATAAAGGAAATCAAAAACAAAACAAAGGTTTGACTTATCAGTTTACAGGCTCGTTGTTGCCACCAGAGGCGATTAAAAGATGACAGGTTTGTGTTTTCTAAAAAGATCATTTTTTAAATTATGCTTTCGTCGTCTGTACAAGCAAAACTCAGCGTTGTTCTACACTAAAAACTTATGTCAAGATGCTGCTAAAAAATAAACAATAGTAGCCTGTCACTGGAAACAACAACATGCTTTACATGTACAGAGATATTGCCCAACTGGAACTCTCCTCAGCTGGGCTGTAAGATGCAAAATATGACTTGTTGGTCAAAGCTCCTGCAAAACATACATGTTAGCTTCTTTTGACTAAGTTCTTCTAAGAGTACAGCAAAAAAAACACCAGTACCTGCTTGACCATCTTTTTTAAATCATGACATGCTGTAAACTGATATTTTCATGTGTTTACATATGTGTGTATATTGAAACGTATGTAAGTGGAGGTATAAATGAGTGATTATGTGATTAATGTATGTATCTGTGGGTACATGTGTATATTTTGAACGTTTATAAACACCAGGATGTAGGGAGCATGGGGCTGGGGGAGCTTCATTTTTTAATTTATTTGCTTATTTATTTTTAATTAAACCAAATAATGAGTTTATTTTATTTATTTATTTATTAAAGATGTTTCTTTTTCTGTGATTATAATTCTAAAGCTACTGGAAACATAACCAATAAATAACTGATCCCAGAAAAATACCTACTCAAGCTAACAGCATTAGCAATGCTAATGTTGTAGTCTTTGAGAAACCCTGATTAGCATGTCAGCTAGTTGGATGATCTACTGTTTGTGAATGCTAACATAAGGTCACAGAGACTGATGGGAATTCCATCCAATACCTGTTAAAGAATACATTTCAACCATCATTGGTTGAAAAAAAAAGCCATCATATATTCATCTAGAAAGGCTAACTGATTACCAACCGTTAAGTCACATTCCAGCTAAATGTAGTTATTTAAACCTATTATTAATCTTTTATGTTCAAACCCATCATTAATAAGTCACACTACTTGTCATACAGCTTCTCCCAAACACTAATTCAAGATCAAAATACTCACACCTGTGTCATCCTAAATGTCCCCACATCAGAGAGACGAATTAAAACCTTGATTGTAAATAGGAAGCCTAAAGGTCTGGTGGGGGAAACTGCTCTAGAAAACAGCTCTATGGCTTTTGCTAATGCATATTTAAAACTTTATGGCCCAGAAAACAGGCCGTGCAGACAGGTCTGTGGTGAAGCACAGGGTTTCTTTGATGCCGAGAAGCAGAAATGTTCCTAACCGCTAAATCAAAATAGCAAAATTCCTTTGCACTCACACAAAGAGAAACAGGAATAATATGAAAAGCCTGGAAAGAATCTGTTTCCCATGAAAATCTTATATGAATAGAGCAGATCTCTTTTCTTGTGTCTGCTCTGCATCTGTAATCCGTCTGATGACATTAAGCACTGCTGATCCAAACCTAATCAAATAAACATGAGCTGCACCTCGAACATCTCACTCAGCAGCACATGAAAAACAAACAAACAAACAAACAAACAAACAGCCGGTCATGTCATCATTTTCCATCTTTTATTGGACACTCATGTTTGACTGAACAGGTTTGTTGTGTTTGGTTTCTCAATTAACTCTCCATTTTTTTTTCCCAGCTGGTACATATAATTGGTTTTCTCCATTTTTATGGCACCTTTAATTTATTTCTACATGCTCAAGCATTTTTTTTTTCACAGGAGATGACGGAAAAAAGAGGCACAAACAAAATTAAAAAATCATATAGATCAATAAATAAATCCCCCTGGCATAGCATGGGTCACATATTTAAACAGATAATTATTTGTCCTTCTTCTAAAACAATGTTCTGTATGACCAGTGGAAAAAAAATGTACAGTTTGACTTACATGATAAATGCAAGCTATTAAATGCAGCTGGGAATGATGTGTGCTTTTAAAGCTGCTATGTAAAGAATGTAAGTTTGGCACCCCGAGCTGAAGAGTTTAACATGGCAGCAGTGTCCCCCTGCTGCCTGCCCCCACCAAAACAACCTGAACAGACTAAAATGAATGGGCTTGAACCAACGCATGCACTGCACCAATGATCACAAGTATCTACTTACACCTTCTACAAATGAAAAGAAGCCAGCTGAAATTTAAAAGAGTCTTAAAATGAAAATCTTTTACAGGGTGACCTAAAGTAAGCCTTCTTCTTAACTTCTTCTCTTACATCTGCACATTTGCGACTTTCTGTTGTTCGAGGACGTCACCATCAACAGCTTGCTGTTTATCATCACTAGAAGCTGGTTCACTGATTTGAAGGAAAAGCTACAGATTTAGCACAGTGGCAGGTTTCACACTGAAACCATGGTACATCTCCATGCCTTGCTGACAGACACTGAAGCAGATCATGTGGCTGCTACGGGTATCAAACATGTGGCCTATCCACAAGACTCTAACCAATAGGTCACCCTGTAGCCAGACACGCTGATGAACAGTATGATGAATCCTATCAGTCAACAGGAATGAGGATGATAAGTGATGTCTTTGTGTGCTTGCTATGATCCATTTGGTTCTGCACTGCTCCAGTTTTTCTTTCTGTCATTTCTGTAGCTTTTACATTTTAGTGTGATGTTTTAGCTAATGTGTAGTTAGATCAGAGGACTGACACCTCTCTCTCTTCTCATGACCTGCTGACAGAACAGAAACTGCAACTCGTGTGAACGCTACGCTCACACCCTGTGTATTCAAAGTGAAACATTTTAACATTCAAATTTGAACTGTTGATGTTCTGAGTTGTAAAAACACTTCCACTAGTCTTCTGCCCGCTCGAGCATCACTAGTCACATTCATAACCTGATGGCAGAGGCTTCTACTTAAAAAAACAAACAACTCAGTATTAACTGCTTCCAATGGAAGAGGATTAGGGCCACTGAGAAATAAAGTAATGACATCAAATATTTTTTAAAATTATTATTCTGAGAAAAAAAGTCAGAACTCAGAATAATAATTTAAAAATAATCAAAAATATTGAAAGTTTTTTTTGTTTGTTTTTTTCAGTGGCCCTAATCCTCTTCCGTAGTTTCCATTCACACACACTTCAGGGTTTTGTGTCTTCCCAAGCACACTTCAGCATGTGGACAGCAGGGCCTGTTACTAAACCTCAACCATCCAGTTAAGAAGTCTTACTCCAGCCATCGACTCATCTACTCATTTTAATATGAATTCACAGTAAAACACGTGTAAAACACTGGTCAACAGATTTCAAGCAAAACTCTCATTTAAAGAATGGAAATATGGAGATTAAAAAAGGGGCCACATTAGTTTCAGTGATAATTGCTCTGTGGTTCTGCTGCATGTCACTAATGGGTTCAACCCATTGTCAAAGTCAGTGTCAGTGAATCTTCCTCGTAGAAATGCTAGGTTAATTACAAAACTTGGCAAAATGTGCAATGTGACTGATTTTTTTTATTATTATTATTGTGCGTGCAAGAAATGCAAAGAGGTTTTTTTTTCTGCCCTTGCATACGTATTAATGCAAGCAGTCCAAGTTATAGAAGTAAAAGTACACCGCAAAAGATTCCCCCAGATGTTTTCTGTTGGCAACAAACACAGTTTATTTAAACCTGCTGAGCTTAATGAAGGCCATCCACAGCATTCAAATATGAATGCTGTCAAAGAAGGACCACAGATCTGGACTAACTGGTCGTTAGCGCTAACAGTCTATTTACATGACTAATTTGTTTCCCTTTAGGAAAGAAATCAAAGCAATGATTTTTGGATTCACTCTGATATGATGGATGGAATGAGGCCATTAATGGAAGGGAAATGGAAATAGATTCTAATCAGTGTCCCAAAAAAGCACATTAAAAATAATCATGCTTACTCAAAATTCACATTAAATCACAAGTCATTCATTCACAATACTGGGCAGGAGGGAAAAAATAAAAGGTGCAAATAAGAAACATCACAATTTAAAACATTGGTCAAAATGTTCATCAAGTTCAGTTCTTTCACAGCCACACACAGCCACATGCATTTGAACTGGAAATTGATGCATGTTCTTTATCAGCTTTGCCCAAAATGTGTCAATCTGTAATCCTACTGTACGTGGCATCAGTTTCATTCAAGAGCCAAGCAAAATCAGCACGTTCAAACACATTTAAGACCATGACCAGCATTAGAAATATCCCTTGATTGAAAGGTCATAGTGCCCCTGCATACCAGACACCAGATCTCACTCAGTCCAACAAATGAGACTGGATCAAAGCATGATGCACCAACCCAACAGCCAGTTTGGCAGCAAGTTTTTTTGAGGGTAGTATGTCCCATGCACTTTTCATGCAGAGTCATCCTTTGTTGTGGCAAAGGCACGGAAACATCTGTCACTCTTAAATAACATATTAAAGACAGCAATTTCATATCAAGTATCCTCAAGACCTGCAAGTTCCAAAAAAGTCCTGTTACTTTGTGTGTTGTTTCCCTTGTGGTAAAAAAAAAGCATATCTAAAGATGTAAAGATGGAGCACAGAGTAGAGGCTCAGCTCCTCATGTGCACTGACACAAAATTAAAAACGGTAATGCTGATAATTACATGATTAAATTACAATTTATCAATAAGATGTCCATTATCTAAAAAAACATCACTCATTCAGTTTATTTACACAGCACCCATCTTCCCCCAACATCAGACTCAGAGTGGGAAACACTGAAGCTGTAATCACATTGGCCCCCATTTATCAAATACTATGTACAACTCAAAAATTTCCACACACATATCAGCATTTATTAATCTGAACGTGAGCAAAGGGTACGCTCAAACCCCACGCCAGGTCTGCAAGTTTCATATCACAGGGGAGCGCGGTCTGTCTGTGGTAAAGAATTATTTGATCAGGAGTGTAGTGCATTTTCAGAACATGACAATTTATTAAATCGACCTATTTGAAAGTAGCTAATGTATGCTTTTGACTGTCATAGAATAATACAAGTTCCTATTGTGTAACTTGTACACTGTCACATTACCAAGAACGTGAGTGCTAATGCTAGCTGTCGTTTGTTAAGGTACAAAAGCATGTTTGACTGACATTCACAAGTTCCAAACTTTCTGTCAATATTAAGTCATAAAACCAGAGCTAATGATGCTGGGAGACTAAAACTTTGTCCCAAATCACATACTTTTATTTTTTATTTCTGTGTACACTCTTCACTTACTGAAACAGTGCACTAAATATTATGAGGTCGTGTTGTCCCAAATCAAACACTGCGGCTTCGCACTTACCAGAAACTAGGATCACATTTCACAAGCATTCACATGTGTTCCTCTGTTGTTCATTGATTACATCCATCAATAAATCGTTTGATCTGTTCCTGCCCCTTTGTCCACATAGTCAATATGGCCACCAGCTTCCAACACTCAACTTTTTGACCGCTTTGAGTGCGCCAACTTAGAAATCAAAGTGCACTGCGTTTTTCCATATCGACAGTGTGTACACAATTTTGGACACAGTATTAACATTCGAGCCAAGAATTAATTAAAGACTGATTTATCTGTGTTTATATCATGATGTAATTTGAAAAATAGCCAACTGTCTCTCATCATCTGGAAAACCCATTGGCTTGCTTGGCTGCCTCATAATCAGGAAGCAGTGGCAAATATGCTTCTACTTCCTTGATTTTCTTTGTTAGTATGACTTGCAAACCTGGAACACAGCACAGTAATGTCAGCTGAACTTCTCACTCTTTGTGTGACGTTTGAGGAAGATGCCGAGCTTGTAAATAAACTTAGAGAAATTAGATTTGTGAGGCTCTGCAAATCTCTTTCTAGGTTTCTTGCCTTTTGGGAGCACAAGGACAGTTGTGAGTGTGAATCAATGAGGCCACTGTTCCCTTGGCTTGGCACTTGGCAAGTATAAAACAGTTACTAAGAGATTTCTTTGTGACTGCACACTCCACAGAAGTAAATCAGGTTTTTAACATAAGGAGCCTGCTTGAAATGACTGAAATGTACCAAAGAGCCCGTCTGCGAGGCTCCCGTAAGCGTGCCTTTTATGCAATGAATCCTGATTTCAAAAGCCAGCAATGATCTCTCCCTTCTATTCATTGAACACAAACTGATGAACTTAAACAGGAATTCATATCTGTTGCTACACTTAGCAAGCAAAAAAGACTCATAGTTATTCGGATGTTCCCTTTTCAGTGAAGGGCTTAAAAAAGCAACTTGGCCAAACATTCGACGCTATAAAGTCCGTCTTTTCTAACTGCTCCTGCTTGAACTAAAGCTCTGCTTGGCACCAAAGAATGCCAATCAAGCGCTTGGTTGGTTGAAGAAAAGCAGAGAAAAATCCTTTTATACACAAAGCAGCCAGCTTCCACTCGCTCCCCTCCCCCCGCCTGTGCTTTATCTCCATTTAATGTCAAGTTACGAGGTACCAAAAAAACCCTCTCTCCCTTCTGTCTTGCATTCGCCAATATTTCAGTGCATTTTGTAACACCCCCCTGGTTCACTGCTCCTTCTGTCTCTGATTAACAAAGGCCCAGAGGGGGAAGGGGGTTTGGTCCAGCTGCCCCATATGTCAGTCAGATACAGTAGTCAGCCTACATAAAAACAGAGCACAGCCCCCTCTGATCCATCCCTGCAAAAATTCACAATTTGAGTCCCAGTTAAGGCTTTGCATAACAAACACACATCCATGAAAACATACATTTCATAAACAAAAGGAAAGAATATGGCACATTTGGGGAATGTATAAATATTTTACATTGTCTGTGTGCGTGTGTGGCTGCATTCGTCCCTGATGCTGCTGTCATGGATGGTGGATATTCTCATGGAAATCAGGGATTTGCCGTGGGGGGACAGCAGGAGTGTGAAAGGACACAGAAGGATCTCCTGTCTTCATCTGTTCCTGCAGCCCAGTGAACTTCAATCAATCCTCCAAGTGGCTCTAACTCCCTCCTTCCTGTGGGGGGCAGCGTCCCACCCTTATGCGCAGTGTGCCACTTTTATGCAGCTGCCAAAGCTGGACAAACTCCTCTGGCATGGCATGAAACCATTTATAGGGAAGGATGTTGTCGTAGTAATGGTGACTGACTGGCATCTCGTCCAGGCCGACGGAAAAAGGCCAGAAGCCGTATGCTGTCACTTCCTCACACAGCCCCAGGGCCAGGCTGACCAGGAAGAGCCCGGTGGAGAGGCGTCTGGCATGGACACCACGACCTTTCCAGAACTTCCCCACTGTACGTAGAAACTCAGGATTTGCAAAGAGCATGGTGAGGTTGGAGGAGGTATCTGCCAGGGCATAATATGCCCGCAGTGATGGGTCAGTGCCAGGCTTCATGGAGAAGGCTGGCATGTAAATGTAGCTAGAGCCGTAGACCTTCATAAGGTCTACAAACGCTTTCCTCGACCACAGGAGGTTCTGAAATCTGAGAATGAGACAGAGAGAAAAGTGTGACTTAAATATCTGTTTTTGGGTTATTAGTACAGATGTCAGCTCTCTCTTCCCGTTTTGTCTCTTTCAATGAGGAAATGAGCTTCCTGTGTTGTCATTCCGAAAGAAAAGGTTGAAAAACTGATGGTCAACAATAGATAGATCTTTCTGCCATCAGTGTGTGAATGTGGTGTGGATGGGTGAATGAAACTAGCAGTGTAAAGCACTTTGAGTGGTCAGAACGACTAGAAAAGTGCTATATAAGTACTGGTCCATTTACCATTCTATCATCCATGTCTGTGCTCCTGAACACCTCGACACCTTCAGTTATACCTTTCTGAGTGGCTTATGCAATGCTTATTGTTGTCTTTGATCAATGGGGTTAACTTTCATTACATTATCCCATCTCATCCATAACTCCTTACCCATTTAATTCCACTGGCAACAATAGTTGCCAGTGGAATAATAACAACTTTTTTTTTTTAACATCCAGAATCTCTTTAAGTGTTGGATTGACTTCAGGTAGCTCAATTAAGTTTTCAAATGAAGCGGCCCGCAGCATGCTGATGCTAACTCTTGCAAAGTTGCCTGCAAGCTGAGGAGGAGGAGGGGAGGACACATACTGGTACTGTGGTGCGGGCTAAGAGGAGACAACATCAACCCGTCCTTCCAACCATCGTTTGGGAGAATGTAGGATCTATCTACAATGTGATGGACGAGCTAGCCGTGCTAACGCAGCACCAGAGGAAATACCGGCAGATTAGCATCATGCTATTCACAGAGACATGGCTAACAGAGCTAACACTGGACATGAACACCACATGGAAGGATTTCATCTGCTGTGAGCAGACAGGACATAGGAGAGCTACACTGAACAGACTGGTGAAGACGGACAGATCAGGCCTGGACCCTGTAGACCCTGTGGACCCCTGTGGAGGTGGTGTCTGACATCAGAATTATGGCCAAACTGAAGTCTCTGATGGACTTTTTTTTCTAGCTGTCATTTTTTAATTTTATAAATTCTTGGAATTTTTGCACTTGACAGATTGTTTTCTGTGACTCCTGAATTTCCCTTCAGGGATTAATAAATATGTCTGATTAATATGTTTTATTCTATTCTATAGGTCTCACTTTTTTCATAGTTTTGTTGGTCCTGCAGTTTATAATCAAATGCAGCTTATATATCAAATAGATGAGGTGCTGTGTTATTGGACACTTTAATAGAAAAAGATGACTAAACTCATACATGAGGAATATTGATGGGGAAATATCTCTGCGGCTCTGACAGCTCTGTGCACTGACGGTGGCCCTTTATCTCCGACTTGGACAGCCTGATGGCTCTGATCACTTGTCTTCTTCGCTCTCCGTTGTTGACAGTATTCAGGATTTGAGTCACAAACTAGTGTCAAATCTCCTGTAACTTTTTAAAAGTGAGGACGTTTATTAGCTGGAGTTCATTAAAGCCCATGCTGTGCAGGTCTCACCGGCAACACTCTCAACAGAGCAGGAGGAGATGAGAGGGACGGGTGGAGTGACCATGAGCTTGGATAAAGATAGGAGTGAGAGGAGAAACTGAAACTTAACTATGGTCACAGATATGAGGTGCTTTAGGAAAAATATTTAAACCTCCTGATATTCAAATACTTCCTTAACAGAGTTATACGTAAATAATTCTCTGGACATACCGTAAACAAACCAAATCATTCTAAATAAAAGAACTTATAATCCAGTGTGACTTATATATGTTTTTCTTTTTTCCCCTTCATGACATTTTTTGACTGATGTGACACACTCTGTAAAATATGGTACATGCGGAAAAAGCGTGTTAATATGTGTTTCCACATTATCCACAAAGCAAAAACACACGACAGACAGCAAACGGCACAGAAGCCACAACAAATCAGCAGCCCAAGATGGAAGATCCCCACTATCTTTGAAGTGTCTGGGAACTTTTTGGGTTCCTGACAAAACACAACAGTGGAAAGTAAAAAAAATTGCATTTGTGTCCCTTGCTGTACCAAATATGGACTGAACCGAAGCTTCAAACTGAGAACTACTGAACTGACATTTTTGTGTACCGTTACAGCCCTAGTAATGAGTATTGAATAGATGTGTTCTGACGGTACCTTTTTTCAATGATGCTGGGGTTGGCTGTGACCAGATGTGTTCTGGTTCCCACATCCTCCACATATTCCTTTGAAAGAGGTGGAAGGTTACACCTGAATGAGTAAGACAGAGTGAAGAGATATTAATATTATCTATTCTCTACAAACACTCAGTGAACTCTAATATGACTTATGTTACTTCAACAATGAGGAAAGTATATTTCATCCACTCAGAGTCAAACCTGTAAACGTCCTGTGGCCTGTTTTCCTCTTTACTAGACTTAAGGTCTCACAGCTTTGTCAGTTTGAGTGTTTCCAATAAAGCTTGCTGAAGATCTGTTTTGTTTTGTGGCAATGCTTCAGGAGTTTGTCTTGATGAACATAACACAGATCACAGAAGTGATGTTGAATGTGAAAGGACTACAAGTTGTTGAGTGTTTTTATGACTTTCCTTACAATAAGCACACGTTATTCATCCTGTTGCTTTGGGGTAAGGTGAGTAAACATCCAGTGATATATTTCTGCTGGAGGAAGCTTATAATAAATATGAACTGTATTTCAACTGAAAACAACCCCAATCAGTTTAATCAAGACACATACACTGACTGGCCACTTTATTAGGTGCAACTGTTCAACTGTTCTTTAACACAAATATTTAATCAGCCAATCACATCAATAACCCAATACATTTAGGCATGTAGACATGGTGAAGAAGACCTGCTGAAGTTCAAACCAAGCATCAGAATAGGGGGAAAAGGTGAGTATTTCTGAAAGTGCTGATCTACTGGGATTTTGACTCGCAACCATTTCTAGGGTTTACAAAGAATGGTCTCAAATAGGAAAAATATCCAGTGAACTGCAGTTCTCAAAAAAAAAACAAAAAAACACCTTGTTGATGCCAGAGGTGTGAGGAGAATGGACACACTGGTTCAAGCTGACAGAAATGCAACAGTAACTCAAATAACCACTGTTTCAACCATGGTACACAGAAGACCATCTCTAAACCCAGAACACATCCAGCCCTGAAGCAGACAGGTGACCCTCCTGTCAGCTAAGAACAGGAAACAATACATGCGGGCTCACAAAAACCATAGAAGGTTGGAAAAACGTATTAATTCAATATGGACCAAAATCTCTGAGGAATGTTTCCAACACCTTGTTCAGTCAATGCCATAAAGAATTATGGGAGTTTTGAATGCAGAAGCAGGGCTCCAGATTAACTTTTTGAATTTATTGCACTAGTGCGCCTACTTTTTTTATTATTATTACTATTTTATTTATTTTAGGTGCACCAGCACAAAATTCAGGTGCACCTAAATTTTTCATTGCATCACATTTAATGCCATAAAGTCACCTTTTTATTGCTCTCCATAACTTTCATAGAATGTGAAGGTTCTTCAAACAAGAATAAGGTCTAGAGAAATGCTTGTCTTTATAGATGAAAAAGAAAAGTGTTTAAAGGGCTGAATTTATATATATATATGGGGGGGGGGGCATTTTTATTCTAAAATCAAACACTACAATATAATATCTATACAATAATAGTTAGTCATTGTTAAAAATATACAGTTAAGTTAAAGGGAATAAATGGTAATAACGTGTATGTTTCATATGCACACCCTGGCCACCCCTTCCCTATGTCACTGCCCTCAGTGAGCCACCCCAGTCTGACAGTCTGGACACACCCCTGCACAGAGGATCATAGTAACAGTGTGGTATGAAAGCTAACAGGCTTTCAGGTTTGTTCAACAAAAGGTGAAGGAAAACTCCTCTGTTGATTTTTAGAGAACAAGAGGAAAGGTGGTCAAACTATTTTTTTAAGTGATGAAGAAAGAGTAAAACTTGTCCTGATCAGTGGCTAGCTATGCTAGCCTATCCATGGTAGCCAGTCAGAGTAATCAAAAGCAGACAGTGTGATCCATACACTGTAAAAAAATGGACGTAATCTCCCACAAAACCGCTCCCCCTGTTGGCTGGCTGCAGTATAGATCAAAAACTCGGTCTCTCCATTCATTCCAGATGGGCTGTGGTCAAACTTTAAAAATTAATACACCTCATAGGAATGTTTCTCTCATCTGTATGCTGTGGTGATATTTAGATATTATTGGGCTGCATTGGGTTCAAGTCCTCTTTTTTCAATAGTTATTAGAGGTTAAAAACAGGGTTTTAAGTTTCATTTAACAGTGACTGACAGCTGCTGTTCTTGTGTAGTTCTTTTCAGGAATAATAAAATACATCAGGAAGGAGAGTTAAGAGATTAGACTGTTGAAAGAAAAAAAAAAGTCAAGTGGCTCCACTCAGATTTTCTCAGAGTTTCTCATAAGTCTCTACAGCACAGACTCTGGCTGCACAATGGCGGCTCCTGTGACTGAGATTTTTTTGGTTCAAACCATTCAATGGTCCACTCCATATACAGCTAAAGTATCTATGGTGTGATCCCACACCACAGATACTTTAGCTTTTAGCCATTATTACAGGCATATTGAGGATTAGCATTGATGTTAAACAGCTGATGTAATAAAGGATCACATGTTATCTTCATAAAATCACTCTCATTGGCAGTGGTGTCTGGGCAAACAGGCTAGCTACTGGCAGCCAACAATTGAAAAATAATCCCTGTAAGATTGTGAGCATATGCTCAAAGTCTACTCTTTATTTTACCAGCTGAACATTTCGTGCCAGCTCACCTGTAAATTATTTTGCTTTAACACACTTGAATACATGGAATGTCATTAAAGGAGTCCGGCCTCTTTAGAACTATTTTCTTCATCAAACCCAACACAAAAGCATCTGTATTTCACTGAAAAAAATGGGTCAATGTGTTTTGTATGACCTGTCTGCAGCTGTATGGGTTTTATCCAGCATCTTGTTTGCTTTCCCTTTTCTTTACCACCAGATGTTTTAATTCTGCTCTATGCTCCTCCTCTCATCTCCTTATCCTCTCATCTATATCTCCTCCTATTTTGCTTTCTCATGCCTAACCTCTTTTCACCTTTCCCCTCACTGTGACACATTTGTCAGTCTGTCAGTCTGTCTCTCTCTCAGCCACAGAAGAAACCAGCTTCACAATCTCCAGAGGTTACTGGTATTTGGCTGCTCTCTCGGGCTCAACAAATTCACATTTGTTTGCACAGTGAAGAAGCATCAAAAAGTCACTTTTTTTTTCTCACCGCATTATAAAGTCAGCCTGGTCGATGTCTTGTCCGCATTTGCTTTGCCGGAGAATGCCACCGTTGCCCACCACAGCACACTTCTTGAGGGGTAGCTTCAGAGGGTTGTCCTGAGCAGAAGGAAAAGTGCAGTTTGGTTAGTGTACACGTGCACACAACCATCTGTTCACTGACAAACAGAACCACTTTCATACATACAGCCACTCATTTTCTCTTCCCTGAAATCCCTGAAGTTGAGGCAGTCATCCTGCACTTAGCAAAGAACAGGACTGAGGCCCTCTGTTCATTTACAAACAGATGTGCTTCCAGTTGAACTTATCTGCTATGCAGTCAGTTGCTTCTTGATGATAAGTCAGACCATTTATTGAGACAACTGTCATTCATTTGTTCACCTTTATCAAATACATTTTGCTAACTACCTGATTCATTACCCCTGACTTATTTAACTTTAGATTTTACCTCTCATGATGTTTGGCTACCTGTTCATCAGCTGCCCAATTACACCTATCTAACAATTTAAATCATGTACTGATTTATCTAAAGCAACTTTAACACTTCTTTTCTATTACCTTAAGCTCTTTAAACTGTTTACAAATCACCTTTGACTTACTATTTTAAACTCAGAACAACTATTTTTTATGTTGTTTGTAAAATCTTTAAGATGGGTCTGTGAGCCATTTAGCTATTAGCATGGGCTAACTATTTGATCAGGTGCTTCCAGCTTACGATCTAAACTGTGTTTTCTACTTGTGAATACATGTGAATGCATCTGAGCAGTTTTCAATACTTGAAAATGAATAGTTTTTACCATCTTTGCAGCAGTTTACCTTGTTGCAAACTAAACTCCTTATCAGTTATTTTAGTTATTTGCACAAACTATTTCAACCATTTAGCCAATACTTAACAATACTTAGCAAAGATACTTATCATCCTATAGTGCTTAAACAGTAAAGAACAGATTGAGTCTCCAGGTCAAACGTGTAGTTTTTTGGTCTGTCAGATCAAGTTTATTACTTTAAATTCACCGAAGTACAAACAATCTCTTCTCATACACTTTGGACAAGGAAGGAGTTCCTCTTTTCATAAAACATTACCCTTTCATCAAATGAATAAAGCCAGAGTTTGGGAGTGTTACAGCTGTTTGTGAGAACACAGAAACACCATGCTTCAAAGGGTAAGAGTCCAAAATGTCCTTCTCTTTGCCCAGGCTGCATTTAAGTCAGAGGCATGGATTAGGGGAGATGGCGGAAACAATTGTGCCCATTATTCTCCTTCTAGTGCACAAAATTGAGAACACACACACACACACACACACTCAGTTTGCCTCAGGGTCTCTTTTAGAGCGTGACAGAGTTGAGTCAGAGGACAATACCCTGCTAACAGGACATTAAGCGAGGGGTACCAGCAAGCCAGGCTAAAGCTTTAGAGGGAGACCCTTATTACAGTAGCATGTGGTCCAGCTATTCCTGGAAAGTCTTTTATCCAAAATTTCAACCTTCATCTTGAACACATTTGGTTTAGGGGGGGTTCTATTTTGTGAGACAGCAACAAAAAATATTTCAGCACTAAATCATTTTAATTGAATTATTTTATGTATGTGTAGAAGTGGTATGATAATTCTGACACACAGCCCCCTTCAAAAAGAAACGGAAGTTTCGATGATATGAATAAAAGCTTACATTAAAGTGTCTGGAATAGTTACTATCTTAACTACTGTTGTTTTCTAGTGTTGCTGTAATAAGATTTCTTATAAGACTTTCATCCCAAGCCATGACTTAAGCATGAAACATAAAAGAAAAAGCAAATGAAGTGAACAGCAAAAATAAAAAGAAAAAAGGAATCAGAGGAATGTAGTCTTTGGTCTTGAAAATTGTACACATGGACGCTCTGTTCAAGCCACTGAACTAACCCGCAATTAACCGTCTAAGTCCAAATTGGCACATTCCCTGGCACCTGTTCAGATACCGAGGCCGTTGCCAGGCTAGAGTAGTATGGCTGTTCAAACCTGCAATCACAGCACTGGTAATTGGGAAGGCAGAAAGTGTGTTTGTGTTTCAGAGAAAAAGCTTGTGCTTCATCCATCCAACCTAAACACTGGTTTCCTTACTTCAGCACATAACTGACCACAATATAAGCATGTGCAGAAAGTTAAACTCTGCTTCTGGATAACTTGTGCAGGAAATGAAGTCTTATACAAGCACAAACAAAATATGACCTCTAGCAGTGTTATGCTGTTACATTATGCTTTATTTAACAATCTGCTTAGTGACACAGATATGTGACGGCTGTCACATTTAAAGAGCCTAAATGTCATTTCAAGAACAAATAAAGTTGATTTAGAAATGATCAGTCTTTCTCACTTTCTGAACAAACAATGCATCAAGTTACGGACCAGCTTTTATGGTTCATTTTGAAAGTTCTCTACTTAGAATTGAATGATATTGTATTTTGGTACAAATACAGATAATTAGAAGTTCTTTGAAGGTAATAGTTATTTTTTGGATCAGATATGCTTTTACATTAAAAGCAGTGCGTGCTGTTAGCAAAATACTTATGGGAGACATTTTTTTGTACCAGGCTGTAAACATGTTTATTTCTGCTGTGAAATTTTTTGTTTTGTTTTTTTTTTTTTTTTTGGTGTTTGGTGTTTGTACTTCTGGTACTTCCAGAGCCAGCCTCAAGAGGACACTCTAAAAACTGCAGATTAGCACTTCTGCATTGTCTCATATTTTCAGACCCGAGGTTGGCGCTTTTTTTTTTTTTTTTTTTTTTTTTTAAGAAAACCCTTTTTAGCTCCCCACTCCACTACCTGCTTCCCTCTGATTAGCCAGCCCTCTGGAGGCCTCTTGGGGGCAGATCTATGAGAATTAGGGCTGCAACTAACGATTATTTTCATAATCGATTAATCTATTGATTATTCTCTCGATTAATCGAGTAATCGTTTGGTCCATAAAATGTCCAAAAATGTTGAAAAATGTCATTGTTTCCTGGAGTCCAAGATGACATCATCAAATGTCTTGTTTGCAAACCGAAGATAATCAGGAATGTCATAGAGAAGCAAAGAAACCGGAAAATATTCACGTTTATGAAGCTGAAATTGGAGAACTTGGACATCTTTTTCTTAAACAATTACTTAAACCGATTAATCGATTATCAAAATAGTTGTTGATTAATTCAGTAATCGATTAATAATCGATTATTCGATTAATTGTTGCAGCTCTAATGAGAATACCTTGATGTTTGAGGCCCACACCTCCAACATGTCATGAACCAGTCCACCTGTTATCTCATAATCACAGCAAATCTTGTGAAGATCTTGAAGATCTTGTGCTGTTTTTGGAACAAACCATTTTGAGCAGTTTACAAGATAATTAAGGGATTTCTACATCAAATGACCATGTAGTGGTTTAGAATTTGGCACATTTAGAATGGACATCCAGCATTATTACTTTATATCCATGTTTAAAATCTGGGATAGCATGATATCCCCTCTTAAAGGTATTGGAAGCCTTGTTAATAACTCTGAATAAAAAAAAAAAAATCAAGCACCTTTTCATATAACAATGATGAAATCCTCAAACACCCTTTAAAATGAGTACCTTAAACCCTAAGGCACTCAAGCATTCCTTTTCCGTTACATTATATAAAAGGAAAAAACTGATTTTTGCATCTGAACAGCCAGAAAATATTGTCTATTGCTGCTTTATGGCCCAAGTTAAAAGATAAAACTGATGCAGGACTGATTAATTCCAAATTTAGGCCATAAATGCATCTAAATTCCACTTCACAAAACAAGTTTGATTTATACAAATCTTTTTTTTAACCAACACATCCTGAATCTCAAAATAGTTTCCATCATAAAGAAGAAAGACAGATTGCAAGACACTGCAAATGAGAAGGCTGAGCTGGTATATTCCTAGCAATGCTGCTGCTGACCCAAATTATTAATTAAAACAACTGAAGAGCCAAGAAATTCTGCATTTAGAGCATCGGCGATTAAAAAACAGCAAGTAAGTGCATTCCATTCACATTAACACTCTGGGTTTGAAACTGGCTAGTAACATTAATTTGCAATAACCCACACTGTGGCTGACTTTAACCTCTCTTGCCTCCTCATGTCTTTATTTGTTCACCCTCACCTCCCCCCATCCCTCATGAATGAACATGCACTGTTCACGCTTGCAAATTAGGGTCAGATATTCATTGTGTTTACCAGCCAGGATATTAGGCTGCAGATCAGTAATGGGGATCCAATTTTGATTATGACTGAGATGTACTGTCCCTGGATACAAAAACCACGGCAACAGCGCTCAGACAAGAGTTTCTGGTTTGTCCTGTTTCCAGGCAAAAACAGAAACCTTCATCCACATGCACACACGGGCATGGAAGCATGTAAAAATAGCCCCACAGACCGTATCTGGATACAGATACACGCGCACAGCAGCATAAATACACTCTTCATACCCTTTATGGAATGGGGAGTGGAAACAACACGGAGAGGGTAGAAACCGACGGCACATCCTCCCACTTTTACTTGGGTTTAAACACTCCTATTCTGGACAGGTGTGACACAACACACAGGAGACAAGAGAACTGTCTTAAGTGAAAACCACAAAGAAGAAACTATATTTGACGACAAAGAAGTTACACAAAAAACTCTTCATATGTATGCTTTGCCACATTTTATCATTTCTGTCCCAATCGCTTTAATCAAGTGGTTTTAAATGACCCAACAAAAAGCAAAGGATGGTTTAATGACCACAAAGCTGAGTTATGTAATAATCTAGCATTATAAGATGCTTGCACCCTGTTTTAGGTTTATTAAAGAGGCGTGAGTTTGGCTGCACCTTCTGCATGGAGTGCTCTCCAGACTGATCTGAATCTGTCTGAACTCATTTCTCATGGAGCCTTTGTTGCATGAATGACAGATGTGAGACTATGGACCAGGGCCTGTGTTTACTGTTATCATCATGATTCACTTTCAGCACTGTATCTGTATGCACGAGCTAAATGATTGTTTTAATTTATTCTTGTGATCTATCGCTGCAATGTACCATTTATTATGATGACTGCTGCTGACTGCTTGGCCAGGACACTCTCGTTAAAGAGATCTAGATTTCAGTGGGTTTCTATCTGGTTAAATGAAGAAAAAATGAATTCAAAAATAACTCTGCCAGGCTCTTTTTATCACATCTTCACATTTAACATTGAGCCCTTTCTATTGCAGCAAACACCACCATAAATCCTCTCTCCTCTAAAGAGAGTCTGTCTCCTCTACAGCCTCTTCCTTGTGCCTTTTTTTGATCACCAGGATCAACCCTGAGTCCCTTGCAACAGTGTCATATTTCGCTGAGTGGGAGAAAATCACCAGGGGCTTTTTTTTATTACTATTTTACAAGAACTCACAGAACTATAGGCTTAGCATGTCATGTCCAAAACACTTGTTTCACTCCCATATTTCTATGAGATGTATTCATCAAACTTCAGTTTCACAGTCACCTCTTCATACCTGTACAAAGAGTGGGTAGGTCTCATTGTTGACAGTGTGCGAGTGATAAAACTCCCCGTCGTACCACAGCACTTTGCCCATCGGTGAATTCTCCTTGGTGACAGCAAACATCCTCTTCGGATCACAGCACTCCATCAGTAGCTTCCTGTGCATCAAGGATGTGGATATAGTTAGAAATCTGTTTTCTGAGGTCTGGAAACTTTGACATAAAGTGGATTAAGAAGGACAGATGGGATTCTGGTCAGAAGCAATAATAGATCATTTGTCAAAAGGCAGCCAGAATAAGATGGGTGTCCCCAGCTTTTTCCTCTTCCTCAGTATCCATTAGATAAAACTGAGGCCTTGTAGAGCTCTAGACCAGTTGCTCAAATTGTGTCCAGCGCCTCCTAGTGGTCCGCCATGACAGCAAGTAAACTTTGTTTTCTTAATAGAACATAAAAAAAGACAAGTTGACTAGAATTCACAAAAGTTTCCCTGAACTCCCCAAAAGGAAAACGGTCAAGCTAACATTACTCCATTAATGAGCCTACAGGTAAAATCCTCATGTATCTGTGGCTTAAGACGGGGACAGTAAAAAGAAAATCAACTGAGGAAGAGAAAACCCCCGACACTGGCCAGGAGAGGTGCAGCAGCAAGATCACTGGTTTTGATTGGTCCATGAGGTTTTTTTTTTTTTTTTTTTTTTTTTTTTTTTTGGGGGGGGGGGGGGGGGGGGGGGGGTTAAGGTCCTTGATCATTGAGATCACCTTCCTTGATTACCCTCCTTAGATTTGCTTTGGAGAAAAGGCTTCTAAATATTGTATATATATATATATATATATATATATATATATATATATATATATATATATATATATATATATATATATATATATACAGTTTCTCCAGAGTGGCATACATCCATATGTAATTCAGAATCATATCAAGGACCCTAAGACTGACAAAATTGATACACTGTTATGCTGGATTACATTTTAAAACAGGGGCAGTAGGAAAATCTGTCAGGCACAGCTGCCTTCCACTTTTCTAGTAGGAGAAACACTACACTGGTGTCACTTTGATTTCATTCTGTGCAGGCTGTGCCTTTCCTAATGCACTGGCCTCTATTTAAGAGTGTTAACAGAAAGACTGAGCCCTTATTTTTAACAGGATGTTTTAAAGTGAAAGACAAGTCCCTCGTTGTTATTTGGAGAATATGCTAGAACGTTTTGAGAGATTCAACCTTTAGGAATTATTATAGCAGTAGTAACTCTGCTGGTTTTGGAGGGTAACATGAACTATTTTCCACTGGGTATAAATTACAGTGTCCCTATGATGACATGATGTACATGACGATATAGTAAGGGACCTCAGAAAGTAAAGGTAGAAGACACCTGTACAAACTCTACAGTAGATGCTAAGTAACTGAAAAGCCTTAAAGAGAAATCCTTGAAAACTTAAATAGTCAGTGACTAAAAGAGGGCAATCAGGAGGCATGCACTCCAGTAGATGAAGGCACATTACAGGAGGATAATGTACTTTCTCAAGACATAGGTAACAGGTACTTGCATCTTGGGTGCAAGGTTCAAAAGGTACGCAGAGGAATATAAAAACCCTCCTATGATAACTGCCTCAATGCACTGCAGGTCCCTCCCCTGGGACCTACAAGGTCCCCTTTAAGGTCAGCCGATGGCACCGGGCAGTACTCTGAAAAATCAATGAAAGAAATCTGATTCCAGGGACAAACCTGTACAAATCGATGCCGGTCTGGTTCCTTTCCCATGCATCCCCCTGCCTCAGTACCTCCTCCACTATCTCTTTATCGCGTGGGAGTCTGTAGCCGGGGTAGATGTAAAACCAGCAGAGCACCAGCACGCACAAAGCGGCCCAAGCCGACAGCTTGCCTCGGTAGCATCGCCACATCCTTCCCCCTTCTCTTATTGCTTAAAACAACCGGTGGATGCACATCGAAGCAGGTGCAGTAAAACGTAAGCTTGGTTCAAAGCTGGGGTCTCCGTCCGTTACAGACCCCCGTCTCATCCCGCAGACAGGGTGGAGTATGAAGGGAGCTAATGGGAGTCCGTTACCCGGTGGTTTGGCTCAAGTATCGGGATGGAGATCCGCTTTGGTGCAGCTGTAGCGTACGTCCCTGCAGCGGGAGGCTCAAACTCGGGTGCGGGGTTGTGGTGCAGTGTGTGGGGCTATGCAGGAATCCGGCGCTCTGCTCTCGGTGCATCACCACCATCATTACAGCCTGCGGACTGAAAGCAATCATGCGGGCCCCCTCCCCTCCCCGCCCGGTGTCCTGATGTATCCCAGACAAACGGGGGTCTCAAGGTTTCCACTTCTCCCGCCCAAAGGCTCCTTTCCCTGGGCCTCCACTGTCCTCGTCCCACTGCAAGGTCTACGATGTCAATGAACCGGGCCAGTCCAATTCAGCTTCCCTCTACCTCCTCCTCTTCCTCCTGTCAACACCCCCTCACGAGACAAAGTGTTTCTTGTGCTACCGAAGACCCGGCAAGCTGGCGAGAAACTGTAATGGTCAAACCGGAAGTGTACTAATCAAATAAAAGCCTTTAGACTATTTTAAAATAAATCCCTCCTCATTGACATTCAACCATTCAATCAACCCGGTTCCATCATACAGGTATTTATTACGGTTGTCAGCATTTCCGATGGAAAACTGATCAAGTGAAAGCTGCAATCAATGATATAAATTTTAAAACTAGACTGTACTACTAATATGGGACTCATGGTCTGAGAACACACAAGCTTTCTGCTGTACTTCCAGTTTCTAGCAAATAAAGAATGCACTCTTAACTAGAGACTGTCGCTACTGAGGTTGAATCTCCTGTTGTACTGAGTGTACAACAGGAGATTCAACCAAAATGATACAAATCTGTCTCTGTTTTGCGGTTGCTGGTTCACAGACTTCAATTTATTAAAAGTCTATATTCATATCATGTAGGCTATAATATGGCTTGATTATATTTTATAAAATAAATTCTACTCTACGCGACCCTGAACAGGATAACAGTATTTGTAAATGTAAATGTGTTTTATTTTGACAGTCTCTCTCTCTCTCTCCTCTTCTGTATGAACTTCTGTTACTTGATGCTGTCCACTCGTCTGGTCTCAGCATCCCGCTGAGATCTGTGTTGTGGGCTGCTTCCGCCCCCTTCTGGATTTTATCTGAAGTCAACAAACAGCGGTACAATTATGGAGAATGTGCTGCTCCTGTTTCAGCACCCGATGAATACGAACATCACCAAACTGCTTTCATTCAATTGTTGTAATCGTTCTTACATATTTGGCTCTAACACATAAAAGTGTGAAATGAGCAAGCAAATTCTCCAACTACGGTCAAGTTTGGTCAAAAACTCTTTCAGAAAATCAAACATATTTGGAAAATAATTAAAAAAAAAAATCAACTTCACCACAATGAGTAGAAAAATTAACTGGTATCAGTTAGAATTTCACACATAGATCAATTCAAATGTATAATCTTAGTTATTTTAAGCATTTAAAAGATAATATTTCCTCATAATCTAGATGACAAACACCTTTCTACTGTCTTACAGAAGTCTTTCAATTCAAGTTTATGTATGTCAGAACCATTCATTTTTTTAATCCAATACATGAAATGTAACCATAACGGCAAAATTTTCAAAACTTCTAGATATTATTTGTGTAGCTTTGTTATTGTTTTCTTCTAGAAAAAAAGAAATGTTGTGCTGTCATTTCCACAAAACGTCATGCATTTCTAAATTTCAGTCACTTTTATTGTCCTTGACATCAAGTGACATCAATTTTTAAGTTTTATGTTGTTAAAACAAACTAATAACAATAATAACAATAAGAACTATAAGAACAACAACAATAACAATAATAATAATAATAATAATAATAATAATAATAATAATAATAATAATAATAATAATAATAATGATAATAATAATAATAATAATAATAATAATAATAATAATGATAATAACAACAACAACAACAACAACAACAATAATAATAATAATAATAATAATAATAATAATAATAATAATAATAATAATAATAATAATTATAATAATTATAATAATTATAATAATAATAATGCATAAATGCATTTTTAACACTAACATTGTCATTTCTATCACAACACGTCTATCCCCCTCAGTAGATAAAGTGATGGAAACGACTGCTGTGAAAATGACAAAATTTAAAATTTAAAAAAATCTCATTAAATATCAACATCCTAATCACTGTTTTAGAGTTAGCATAAAATATACTCCAAAAACATGATATGAATTGATATTTTTTCTCATTAATTGTACATTCAAAGGAAATATGAGCAGTTTGGAAATGACGACTAATAACCATACTCTTGGTTTTGCAGGAATTCAACACATTTTTTCCCTCGTTTATCTTCCTTCCATGGAGCTAACACTGCTCTCCTGTCATGAGCTCCCCTGTCACATGACATTTGATGTGTCTGAAAGTATACAAAGGTAACAAAGAATCTCTCAAGAAAAAATTTGTGGTGTG
The DNA here is from genome assembly GCA_030710495.1 of Labroides dimidiatus. Lineage (NCBI taxonomy): Eukaryota > Metazoa > Chordata > Actinopteri > Labriformes > Labridae > Labroides > Labroides dimidiatus. The sequence goes on from CM061162.1 coordinate 20,395,572, forward strand.
CAGTGGTAATGACAGCGACCCCGAGGGACAGGAGTCCTTTACATGAAAAATAAATATGAAAAATAAAATATGAATATATCTTAAAAACTCATTATATATTAATAAGGAATTTCTGTGTCATCTGTCATTAAAGTTACTGCTGAATCTGGTCAAGGGACAAAGGACATATAGTAAAAACCCCTCATATAAAAAAAAACAAAACATTTTATATAATAAAATGTTGTTTTTAACCACTGGCTATTTATTTATCAAAAGCAGAAGTGTCTTATATTAAAGAATTAATAATACTTTTTTACCCCACATTAACAAAGAGTCACATTACAATGACAGACACCAAAAAATTTGACGTTTCCCTGGAAGATATTTCAAAAGCACTTTGCAACAGAAAACAAAAGCTAGCAACAGCTAATAGCGTTTTTTTCATGATGGCTGACAAACATTTAACACCACATAAATCAGACTTGCAAAAAAAAGGAAAGAAAAAACTCAAAATATACTTAAAAATCTGCTGTGAATACTTCTAAACATGTCTCAGATGTACACATCCTAGTATCAAACGAAAAAAAACTCTCAAAACATTCAAATATCAGACGACCTCAAAGCATGCTACAAACAGGAACATGAAGGTTGTAAGACACACCCCTCAGTTTTCTCACAGCTCCTCCTACACTTTTTCCTGGACATAAAGCTGACAGGACCACAGCCAGCTGAGAATTGTTGGCTGCTCACTACGCCTCCTGCACCCAGTTGGGAAACTTTGAGGGCAGCATCAAGGTTAGAGCAGTGAGCAGAGGGATGCCATGGGAGCCACTTGGCTGTAGTCATGTGTCAGCTGCTCTCAGTGCCCTGTGCCCAAACATACACTGTGAAAGTCTAGATCTACAAAGTTAGAGAAGACAGGCAGAGGATACCTGGTTTAGAAAAAAAAAATTGGCTTGATGTTGACCCTCTATTTTGTACATAAATCAGAAGCAGTTTTAACAAATGACCCTATGAAATATGCAAGGTCCCTTTCAACATTATTATTATTATTTTTATCTGTGAAAAAAAGTCATGCAATGACTTGATGATGAAACAAAACAAAAAAAGCAGTTTTATTAAAATTAAAAGAGGTGAACTTTAAGATCTAATGTATATGTGTATATTTGTGTTTATATACTATAGTTTACATGTTAATACATTCATTATTTTCGTAGAGAAATAATATGATAGGTAGGGGCAGGTCTAAATAAGCCGTTGTGCTTCTCAAACATTGCAGGAGCTCCTTTCTTTTCTTTTCTTCCTTTGTTTTATATGATTTCCATGGAGCAACAAATTGCTTCATTGCTATTGTCTTTTAGTTCTTTATGTTTGAGATAAATCAAATCAAATCAAATCTCCTTCTATAGTAGGAAAGAATAAAAATACAAATGTCCTCATTCTAGTTAAAGCCTTGCTTTGAATGTAAAAAAAAGACAGTGGAGTCTGCATAACATAAGAGAACAACCATAAGTAAAGGAACACATTAGACCCTACTTTTGTTACTATTTAAAGAGACTGTGAGGACTTTATCAGTGACCTTGAAAAACTCTCACTTCTACACAGCGGGACATAAAGATACACAAACTTTACACATTAGCCTGCAGATATGTTTCAGAGCACCAGGCTGCCATCAGCACTAAATATAGCAGTCCACTAAACTACAGTACAAACTTACAAAGTTTGCTTGTTGTCATGTTTCAAACAGCAGTGCTGTGTAACTGTTGATAAATATCTTACCTCATCGTGTTGTATCCGGTAAAAATTTGTCTTGAACAAAGAAAAGTAGTGTTAAAAACAAGATCTGATCTCCATTCATTTCCAAAACAAACACACACCTTGTTAAGAGTCTTGTCATCACCACAGTGTGTGCATGATTCCAGCCAAAAGGTGTTGCTGTGATCCACTTCAAACAGACACTCCTCACAGACTCTTTCAATATCAAAATATGTGTAAATATGAGTATTTTCTGATGAAGTAGAAATTATCACTTAAAATAACAGGTTGTAACAAGTTAAGTTTGGAATATAAGTGGAAGTTAGAGGATTGTCTGCATAATGTATAAACTACTACAAATAGCATTGTTATGGGTTATTATTATGCAATATAAAATCTAAAGCTCTTTTGAGATTTTTTAAGGTGTTTGTTAAACTCTCTGAAAATATTTTGTTTTGGTATTTCCTTTATTTGGATAATGTTTGATCATCACTCTCATTTTTTTTTTTACAGTACAGTGTGGTATGAGCCTCTCTGAAAGCTTCATAATTAGTGATGCAACTGACTGCCAGGGAGTGTGTTTGTGTGTGTGTGTGTGTGTGTGTGTGTGTGTGTGTGTGTGTGTGTGTGTGTGTGTGTGTGTGTGTGTGTGTGTGTGTGTGTGGGGTGGGGTGGGGTGGGGGTGGGTGTCATTAACAGAGAACACTTCTTATGCTTTGTTCCTAGGGTGCCAAAATTAAGACAAAACTAAATTTCTGCACAGGAGCTGAGTCTGCTGGGTCATGGTGACGGCATGCTCAGATGGATTATGTGTGGACAACTGACAAAACAAATAACATTTCAATAGCAGGTTAGGTTCAGGCTTCAGCAGCCTATCTTAAAGAACAATGCCTCTGTATCTAACGTTTCCAGGATTTTAAAAACGAGTTCAACTGTCCAAATTTACAACCACATAAGGAGAACTGCAGGGCGACACATTGAGCTGTCACCTATCTATTTATGAAAGCTGCAATAGTAGAAAGTGCATTACAAGCACTTCCCCAGTACCAAGGCCTCCTTCTGTTTTTCCCTTTGTGTGTATGTGTTTGTGAGTGGAGTTCGGTTGCATCAGAAATAGCACTCCCACCTGCTGAGGATCACTAAAAAAATGATGACAGAACATTTGTTGTCCCTCGCGCCTTCCTCCTTTTAATGCCTCTCATTGCTCACTGAGGTATTGTCTCTTTAGCTCCTGTTCTCACTCAATCATACTAAACAACATCAAACTGTGTTTTTCAGTGTGACCCTTTATATCTGGAACATTTGATGCTGTATGCCAAACAGATTGGATTGGGGGTCGGGGACGTTGATACAGAAAGGTACACAAGCTAATTTTCAACTTGATAAAAGGACAACTGAAAGTTTAATTTAGTTTATACTCACAGTGAGTATAATGAAATAAAAGGACTTTGTTGGTGAAAACAGAAAAACAAATTCCAGATTCCAAAATGCTTTACAAATAGTGGTGCATCTTTAAAAAAAAAAAAAAAAAAAAATATATATATATATATATATATATATATATATATATATATATATATATATATATATATATATATGAAAGTGAAAAGTTAATATGTTCCAGACTCATTACAAATCTTTTTTTTTCTTTTCACTTTGATAATGTTGGCCCTAAAACAGTATATATTTACACCTGCTCCAGCTGTATAAGTAGGAATTACTTGATTACTTGATTGATTTAAAAAAAAGATATGATGATGAATACTGAAGATGTATGACAGACAAAATCTTGTAAACTGTTAATCTCTGAGCAAATTTCTGTCACTCTACAAGTGAGGCTGACAAATATTCTGATTCATCTTCACCCTGGCATCTAATCTCTGAGAAGCTCTTGCAACTCAATGGGGGCTGTGTTTTAGCTTAAACTCTCCACTAGTTCATGTGACTCTTCTTAACATGTCCTTGTGACTAATGCCAGCTTTACCAAAAACATCTTATCACTTGTGCCAGCTTTATTCCAGGATAAGCCAGTGGAAATAACCGAAACTTGATGCTGGGGTGAAGTGATTAGCAAGAAGTGTCAGAGCCCAGACTGAGATTAGCATACGTGCTCTGGAGTCTTGATGGAGTCAGGCCAAAACATTGTTGACATCAAAAGCTAATACAAAAACAGCCATGTAACAGGATGAACTTTGTGACTGAGGTGAAAGTTCAGGCTTAAACTAAGTTGCAGTGTTACAATATGAGTTCAAAATATTAGCATGCTAAAGTTAGCACAGAGGGTTCATGTGTGCTACTCATTTTTTTTTTCCATAAATAAAAGTAATGATGAAATAATGGACACTGTACAATTAATTTGCAAGACTTTTTTTTATTCTGTGGGTTGAATTCAAATAAAAGAAATAAAAATCCATCCATCTTCTACCGCTTGTCTGGATCAGGGTCCCGGGGGCAGCAATGTCATTAGGGGAAAACAGTGGTCCCTGTCCCACGCCACTTCTCCTCCAGCTCCTATGGGGGGATACAGAGGTGTTCCCAGGCCAGCAAAGAGATATAATCTCTCCATTGTGTCCTGGGTCTACCCCAGGGTCTCTCCCGAACTGGGCATGCCCGAAACACCTCCCCAGGGAGGCGTTTAGGAGGCATCCTCACCAGATGCCCGAGCCACCTCATAAATAATTCAATGCACCCATCCAATCAAAGTGACATTCAGATCAGCAGGTAACCTGCAAATGGAATCTGTCAGGCAAACACAGATGCATGTATCATAAGGCCGTGCACACACACAAACTGTCGGCACCCACAGTTGGAATAAGGTTAAAGGTAAAATTATCCTGTTTACATGCATTTAAAAACACAGTGGAGCCTCTGTTAATAACTGCAGCATTGTTGGATATAGATTAAGTTCAGTGCTGCCATACCAACCGTTTACACTACCAGTAAAAAGTTTTATAACACCCCAGTTTTCCCACTTTTTTATTGAAATTCAAGCAGTTGAAGTCCAATGAGTAGTTTGAAATGGTACAAAAGTAAGTGGTAATGTGGCAGAGGTTCATAAAATAGGTAAGGTTAACCAGAGCTGTAAAATAATACACATTTCAAAATTATGCAGAACTTTCACATCTTAAACCTGTTCTGCAACAATGGAGATGGATCAAGCTTTGACAGTTGGTGCTACCAGTTCTTACACATCCTGGTACCAGACCCTCATAGCATTGAACAGTATTATACTGCAGAAAGTAGAGTGATGCTATAAAAATGAGCAGGAAAAGTAAATTCATACTGAAAGACAGACAAGCTGGAAAGAAAGTCAAGGTGTCAGTGAGGAGAGTTTCCTTCAGCATCCAAAGAAACTCAGAAACTGGGACTGGAAACCCTGACAAGGAAGAGGTCTGACAGCTTGTGTGATTGGTGCTCACAGGACAACAGCTTCAAAGAGGTCGTAGTTAGCTGTCTCAGTTTCTACTGTGACGAGAAGACTTTGAGATGTGGGTTTGACAGGTCAGACTGCAGAAAGAAAGAAAGACCTCCATCACTAAAACAGAGTCAGAAGAAGATAAAGAAGCTTGAAGGGGACTACTGAAGACGGGAAGATGGTGCTATAGACTGATGAGTCAACATTTATAATAAAGTGCGTTTTATTTCAAGTCAAACCTCCTTAAGGTTTGAGGCAGAGGTAATAAAGGAGGAAGGTAGAAAAGGGCAATGCCTTTCCTCAGTAGCTCAGCTATGATCTTGGGAAAGAAAAAAATATGGGCATTGAAGGATCCATAAATAAAGATGTCTGCATAAATTTCCCTCTAAAACATGATGAGACTGGGATCATTTAAATACATCCTTGCTGTGTGTTCTCTCTCCTCTTTTCTTTTCTCCCAGGCTATTTTTAGTCTGGATCAAATTGTATATCATCACTGTGGAAGCTATGCAAACATGCTCTTCCGCCTACTCTTGAAGGGGCTTGGAGCCATTGTGGCAAAATAGGATCAACTGCCTGTTATTCTGGGGCTCTGCATAATCACACCAAGCAGTATTCTTATCATAATAACTGTGATTAGAATAGATCAAATGTCATGGGAGCTAATTCATGTTATTTAACCTTGATAATGTCACTCTACACTACGTTTACCCGCTGGATAAATCAGAGCAGTGCTCAAGTGAGCCAACATCCACTATATGGCCGATACAGACTGTTTTTATACTTAAATAGCTGCAAAATTTGAAATAAATAAATAAACAGAAAAATGAAAAAAAACTTGGTTGATTTTTCTTTTTCAAATTTAATCTTGGTATTGATAGTACTTCTAAATGTGTGCCACCACTGGGGGCATGGCCTATTCTTAGAATGTGACAGTATGTTTCTGCTATGCTGGAGGGCTCAGGGTTAATATTGTACTCATGTAATACATTGTCACTTAGCTAGTTTTAGATCCTATCTATGTTTTGGCACTTATTTTTTTTTGCTGAACTTGCTCAGAACTGGCTCAATATCTCATACCATTTGCTATTGTTTAATTTAGCCAAACATTAGGCACAGAGACTCAAAAAGAGAGAAACAGCTAGTCCTGATAAGTTCCTAGCATCATTGTATCTAGTCCTGGCCAAGGAATAGTCTGGTTGAAAATTCTTGAAAACCGAAAATTTAATTTGGATTGCTAAATTTATGTCAGAATGTGCTGATGAACGCGTTGGCTTTCCAAAGGAAGCGTTCTATTTTAAGCTAGGTTAGCTTTACCTCATTTTCATTGTTTGTGCTTATTTAGGCTAACCAGCAGCTGGCTTTGGTTCAACCTTTGACCACAAAGACATTTGATCATATTTTAAAAACATTCACTCTTCCATTTTTTTCAATAAATGTAAAAGAATTAATTCAGTCAATATTTTTTATTATTGTTAGTATTTGTTTATTTCCCCCTCACTGTCCAAAGGCACACCAGTGTCTACAAGCAACAAAAGGTGATAACAGGACATTAAGGAAATGCTCCATGATATGCTGCTACACCTTCCCAGAGTTGTCTCAGTGTCAGGGGTGGTGAGATCTCATGTTTGGTTCCATGCCAGCACATTCTTGGGAACCGACGTTATATCTGCTGTCCATGCGCAACACAGCTCTCATAAAAAGCTGCCTATTGTCTCCAGCAGACACTGTTTGACCCTCTACTGCTCTGCAGAGGAACATCCACAGGTAAGACTGTCCCTGTTGTAAGGTCTATTGTCTATTTAAGTCTTTCAGAGAGCTACATTTTGTTTCTGCAGTGTATTTTGTAAAACTGTTGTTGTGATTAAATTAAATTTAAGGGAGTGTTTCAAAAGCTCTTTATTCTCTGAAAAATATTAGTGACTAACAAGACATTGACAAAGTAATGACTGTTATTTCAGACAATGTGGCATTTTTCAAGTTGAAAAGTGAAAGTAAATTATTAACATTATCAATAACACAACTGAGAACTGTTTATATTAAACATTGGGGTCTTATCAGTCAATATAATAATAATAATAATAATAATAATAATAATAATAATAATAATAATAATAATAATAATAATAATAATAATAATAATAATAATAATAATAATGGCAAATATAGTGATTGATATCATTCTCGTCCACTCTCTGCTTTAATCTTCTTGTCTAAAGATGTTGAGGACTGTCTGGTTGATGTCATTGGGTTGATGTACTAATGAAGTTTCTTTTGTGTTGTCTGTCTCAGTGATTAACCCTGAAGTGAGGTAAGAAATTCACATTAATCCTCCATCTCTAAATGCTTCTGTGATGGTTCATATCTGTGTAATTAACTGCTGTTTATATCAGCAAAGCTGTTTAACATGATGTTCTTATATAAACTTCATTTACCTCGAGCTTTATTTTTTTCTGCTTGGGGTTCCAGAAGCTCAACAAACCCGGAGAGATGAATCCCAAGGATAAGGTATGCCCGTTACTCCCTACAGTGTTAATCCTCCATTCATGGGGAGGGGACATGTTGTCCTCTGCACACAGGGCAGAGATCTGGCAGTGGTTATCTGTCAGAGTTATCAGCAGTACTGAGAGCTCTACCCTTGACTACATCCTAATAATAAAGCATTATCTTTTTACATGCTGCTGCTGTGAGTGTTGACTTTGACATTCACAAGGTCCTCATTATAAATGTAACTATATATGGAATAAGTTAAATATAGGCACCCTGACAAATTTTGCATTTCTTACACTTTCATTTTAATTGTAAACAATTTGATGCATCTTTGTTTTCTGCTAAAAACATCTGTTAAAAACTCGCCCTTCCTTAGTATAAAGGATCATAACAAAGCTCCAGCTCCTTTTTATAAACCATGAGTGTGATGTAATAATGCATTTTTGTGATATAATTATAACAAGCATCTTTTTCTGTAGCCGAAGTCAAAGATTTCGGCTTCTCGAAAGCTCTCCCTCAAGGTGAGTAGTTTAGAAAAACTGCATTACAATCCATCATGTTTACTCCAAGCAGCATACATCAACGCTTTAGTTCTTCAAAGACTAGCATCAAGCTATCTGTTCTACAATCAGTCCATTCAAAACCACTCTCATGATATTTTGTAAATTAAATATTTTTACACTTTAATACTGTTGGGAATTTGATATTCTTTTCTGTCCAATCAGATGCTCCTCCTCACAAGGGCCTGTGAGGATTTGGAGAGGGAGAAACAGGAGAGGGAGGAGGAAAAAGTGCGTTATCTTGGAGAGAAGATGCCTCCTCTGCAACTATCTGGACTGCCACTTGATGATCTGCAGGTTAGAACATTTACTCATAGGAGAGCAGCATTTTCCTCTGGTGTAAAATATTTGGACATGCTCTGAGTAATATGGTTACCACACTTTCTTCTTCTAGAAACTATGCAAACAACTCCATGCTAAAATTGATGTTGTGGATGAGGAGAGATATGACTGCGAATCCAAAGTCAGCAAACACAACAAGGATGTAAGTCTCAGGCGGATTGGTAATTTCTTATTATGGCTTTAAAAGGGCGTGAAAACTTTGATCTTATTTTATTAATCTATTTTCTTATTTGTTTATTTTTTGGAAGCCCTGTACTTTAAGGTCCTGTGGGGAACTTTTGTTTGTTGTGATTAAAGACAAAGCACTCTGCTGATTTTGTTCTGTATGCATGCCAATAAACAAAAACAAAAACAAAAGATCACACCTACTATTTTTAAAACCAAATACTGTAGTTTAGTCTGTTTGATAACCAGCTAAAACCTCCTCACGTGAGCTTTAACAGACATAAATCACATTAGAATCATTCATAGAAATCAACACAGTCATGGCAGACAGCTGTCCACTGATGTGTCTGGTTCTGCTCAAGGTTTCAGCTGCAGAAGACGTTTTTTTACTCTTACTTTTGTTGAGCTATATAAATAACAGCTGACCGGTTTCATGTCTCTTTTAGATCCATGAGCTGAAGCTGAAGGTTCAGGACCTTGGTGGCAAATTCAAAAAGCCGGCCCTGAGGAAAGTGAGGGTGTCGGCAGATGAGATGATGAGGGCTCTCCTGGGCTCCAAACACAAAGGCTCCATGGATCTCCGAGCCAACCTCAAGTCTGTGAAGAAGGAGGACGTCAAACAGGACAAGGTATCAAAGATTTTAGCCTTCCACTTTTATTCCCCCCACAGTAGATGATGTGATAATATGTGATAAATCCTAATTTTGTGATCAACCATAGGTTCTCACTACTGAAGTGGGTGACTGGCGTAAAAATGTGGAGGCGATGTCAGGCATGGAAGGCCGCAAGAAGATGTTTGACACAGGTGGTGGAGCTCAGTGAGACACTTGATATAATGAAGGCGGTCAGCTAGATTCAGGAATGATGTGTCTGGACAGAGATATGGAGTTTGAGAAGGCTAAAGCATAAAGCCTTTAGCTGTATCTCCATATGCTAGATGGTGCAATGACTGAAAGCACTTAAAGGAAAGTGTAGGATGAGTAGACCTATTGATTTTTTATTATAACAACAGACATTTTGATTTCTTATAACATCTTTGGACTATTAAAGAGGATATGAATAAGCAGAGTTGAGTCTTTGATGTTCCATATCTGTATTTGACTTTATCATGTTTCATTGCACTGGCAGCCGTTGGTTTATGTGCGGCATGTAAGAGGCTGGAAAGCAGCTTAACTCATGATAGATCTGAAAAAGCGAGAAGAGAGGGCAAACAACAGGTGTACCTACACTCAGCCTCACAATGCCTAAATAGATCTTGGACATAACCAATATAGAAGTCAACAAACCAAACTGGATAAACTCTTTAATCCAAGATGGGGTAAAGGTTTGGATATTTTCTGCAAACACTCAAAAATGAAATCAGTTTAAAAACAGCACTTCATAAAACATCAAGGGAAAAAGTCTGAGTTTTAAAATTTCTTGATAGGTTATTTTAGGAGAATGATGACAGAAATAGCTCAGAGGAGACTTAGCAGCAGACCCTCAAACACCTGGGCCAAGTATTTTTAGCAGTGATGTTGTCCTCAGACACTCCAGGCCTGTGAAAGGAAAGCTTGAGCTACACAGCCCAGCCTGCCTGCATTGTTATCCTGGCTGCGGTCTGTAAAGCCTTCGCTATTTCAGGTATGATAGTAACACCAACAATAGTTCCAAGATCCCTGGAAGTACAGGTCAGTTGGTGTATTGTATGCTTTTATTGGCTGTTTATGAAAAGGTCTGTTTAGACAGCTGATACACATCTTTTAAGAATGTAAGAAATGCAGCCATACTCGCAAAGTATGCAGAATAACAGATTCTCAGGTTGGGTTGGGTTCTGAATATATTTAAACAAATGCCTGGAATTCATTTCTCATATCCAACAATACCCTCCATGTTGTCATTTCCCCTCTCTGTTCCACAAATAAAATTTAATTACAAAAAAAAATTCTAAAAACTCTAAAAAGCCAATTTGTCTAAATTTTTCCACACTAAGCAGATTAAAAACAGGCAATTCATGACACTAACATCGCCCAACATTATATATTGACAATGCTAATGCAAAGTTGGCTAAAGGGATGAAGCTAATGACCTTTAAGGCTGTGAAAAAGCCATGACATCTCCATCAACAAGTGAAACATCTTTTAAAAAGACTGTTTTAGTGATGCTCAGGAGATATTTCTGTGGTTAGTTTTGTAGTGATGGTGGACACTGGAGCTGAACTGTCGGACAGACAAAGGACAGAAGAGCAAAAGAAAGCTAAACAGGAGAGTGATAGCAGGGGGTCTGAGCTAAAACATGAGCTAAACCACAAGCTAAAAGCTAAAACACAGGCTAAACTGTTTGTGATAAAAGTCTAGACATCTTTTACAGTAACTCATGTATTTATTCATCTTCTATAGGCCTACCACTTATCCTGTTCAGGGTCATGGGTGGCTGGAGCCTATCTCAGCTGTCATTGGGTGAGAGGCTGGGTACACCCTGGACTGGTCTCCAGTCCATAGCAGGGCTTACAGTAACTCATTCATTCATTTTATATGAGAAAGTCTGTAAAGTTGTTGATACTACTTTGGTCATCCATGAAGGCAATACATCTTTATTCAAGTTTGAAGGCTAGTTTAAGTTACTTTATCTCAAAGCATCAGTGAATTAGTTTTACCATGAGTCTTCTTTTAGACATACTCATGTCAGCAGTTTGTCAGAGTAACAACACTGTCTTCTACTTTCACTGTTTCCTCAGCTCACAGTGACTTGGACTAATTGCAGGAATGGTGTATTGTACTGAAATTTAGCCTCGAGTCATATGGAAAACTTGTGGTCAAGACATAAATTGTTTCATCACTTCAAGATCACATGTCCTGAACATTTTTTTTCATGTCCTGAACCTACAACAGCTTTGATTCTTGTGATTTATCCAGAACTGCTTGACTGTATCATTGTGCATGCATGCATTTGAATGTGGCATCGTTTAGTTGTGCTGAAAAGCTGATCTATCAGCCCTTATCCTTTGTATCCTCTGATAGTTCAGGGAACACACACACACACACACACACACACACACACACACACACACACACACACACACACACACACACACACACACACAGTATCTAAATATAGCACTGATGAGTGACCTTCACATACAACAAATGATCCAGATGTGCTGTATTCACTCATGTCAACACTACGTGGTGACTGCTTGCATGAAGTGTAAAGGTCACGGTGCTGAAATTCAGCCAAGACAGTCACTGCTGTCTGTGGGCTCAAACCGTGCTTCATTATCAATACCACTAGGTGGCAGTCAACTACAAGAGGATCACATTGAATCTTCTGCTATGAATATATTCAAGGTAAATGAATTTAGTTTTTATTCATTTATTAAAAATATATGGCTTGGGAATATTTATTTATTGATACATCATTTTCCTAAAGTGAAGCGCCTGATAAAAACATATTTCATTGATTGGGTAACTTTTCATTTTTAATGTGAGACAATGAATTGAACTTATGTGTTTATATTTGGTTAGATGGTTGGATGGAGTCTTTAAACCAGCAGCAGTTAATCAAGCTTAGATTTCATGAGTCAGACTTCCATTAAAAGAATGTTTATTAAATCGCACCAAGCCTTAACTGACTTCCTTTACTGGAACAAAGATCCACGTTCTGTTTCTGGGTGTTAAATGTCTGCATCTTTACTCTTAAATGACAGAATGAATAACCCTTTCACAAGCTGGATAAAGAAGAGGTAGAGCCTGACATGAATAATTACAGCTGCTGGCTCCCAAGCTGTGTGAGTTCATTTCACTCATGAAATAACCTGAAGAAAAAAAAGAAAAAATGAGTTTGTGCTACAAATAAAACAAACAGACAAATAACATTGTTTGCAGTGTGTACGTGAGCGGCTTGATGAGGAGGCATGACTGATGTCATTAATCTTCAGCATGCAGCACAAGCGGGGTGTTTATTGCTGTGGGGACCTGGGGTTATTGAAATATATTTGACGTGTACAGAAAGAGGAGAGAGTGGGCCTGATGATTACAGTGACCTCTGTACGATCCAGGCTTACTTATTACCTCATCTAATGAGCAGGAAAGCAATCAAACGTGCTGTTTGAATGTCCTTCAGGACATTTCAGTGGGGTTAGAATTCACTTACTGTGCAGTGGAGTACAATGTTGCTTCGTTCATTTTTAGTCAAACAGAAAATTAAACCTGTGGTTTATGTCATTTGTTGTGAATTTCACTCACATGTTCTGTCTTCAGTGTATGCACAGACAGTGAAACTCTCCCTGACATCAAGACTCTGAAGACGTTGCTTGTCCACAGGTTTGTTGATGTAACAGGGATTGCAAAACTATTAACCAAAAACACGAGACACTTACAGAATGCAGATGTACACAAATAACCTGAAATTAAATATTTTCAACCAATAACTGTAAATTTTAACTTTTCATTAAATGTATGATATCATTTTAACTCTTAATAAGTCATAAACTAACTTCCTTACATACACACCTCTTTTACTTGATGAAGAATGTGGCGATGAACATGTTATCAACTGTTAAATACAAATTTTTACCAAAATACTATCTGGAAATAATACCACTTTAGACTATTATTATTTAGACTATTGTCTATTTTCTTCTCTCTCCCCATCTACAGCTCGGGATTCAACACACCTCTTGGGGCACTTAAAGCGAACACAGCCAAATTGAAACGACACAAACAAACAAATAAACAAATAAATAGATAATAGTAAAAAAAAAAAAAACAGCATGAGCTGTTTTGGGCTGGTTAAAGACCAGACGTGCTGCTGCATTCTGGATCATCTGCAGAGGTTTGAATGTAGACACAGGGAGACCTGCAAGAAGAGAGCTGCAGGAGTCAATGAAATCACAAGAGCCTGAACCAGGAGCTGTGTGGCCTGTTGTGTCAGGTAGGGTCTGATCCTCCTGATGTTATAGAGGGCATATCGACAGGACCGAGCAATCGAGGCCACATGAACCTTAAAAGTCAGCTGGTCATCAATCATGACACCCAGATTTCTGGCTGTTTGTGGACACAAGTTGATTTGAGTCAAGCAGGACACTGATGTGTGGTTGGGCAGAGGGACAGGCTGGAAGGACAATGAGCTCAGTTTTGGACAGATTTAGCTGAAGGTGCCGTTCCTTCATCCAAGTGGAGATATCAGCCAGACACGCTGATATCTGAGCTGAGACAGTTGTGTCATTGGGTGGAAAAGACAAGAAAAGCTGAGTGTCGTCAGCATAGCAGTGGTAAGAGAAGCCATGTGAGCGGATCACTGCACCAAGTGAGGTGGTGTATAAGGAGAAGAGGAGGGGACCAAGCACTGACCCTTGGGGTACTCCTGTCAATAGGCCCTGTGATTCAGACACTTCGCCTCACCATGACACCCTGAAGGATCGACCTGTGAGGTAGGACCTGATCCATGACAGGACAGATCCTGAGATGCCAAGCTCAGAGAGTGTAGAGAGGAGAATTTGATGGTTCACAGTGTCAAAGGCAGCAGACAGATCCAGCAGTATTAGGACAGAGGACCGAGCACCAGCTCGAGCCAGTCACAGTGATTCTGTGACTGACAGGAGTGCGGTCTCAGTGGAGTGGTCACACCTGAAACCAGATTGATAGGCATCAATCAGGTTGTTCTTTTACAGATGTTCAGAGACTTGGTTAAAGACAGTTTGCTCAAGCCCAGTTTGCGGTGATGTTCAGTGTCCAGAAGGCGAGCAGACTATGTTTAGTGTTTGTCACAGCTCGGTGCTCTGAGACGTGTCTGTAACATGTCACATTAGTGAATCCTGGTTATGTCCTACCAGAGATCATCTACCAACTCCAACCTCACCAAGCAGAGCTAACGTTACTTTCATTTTAATGATAGACTGAAGTTGAACAGACCGCTGCAGTATAACTACTGCGTTTGGGTTGGAATTCACATTATACATCACGGTTATCCATGTTTTAGCGTTTAGCCTGTGCTCTATCTCTCCTGTTTAGCTTTCTTCTGCTCTTCTGTCCTTTTTTGCCAGTCCAGCTCCAGTGTCCACCATTACTGCAAAAACAAATTTTGCCTGCTAGTGTTGTGTCATCACTAACAAATAGCATTTAGAAATAACTGATTTTGAGGCTAATAATCTCATTTAACTTCTGGATTATAAACAGGCAAATGTACAGAAAGGTGGGACTATTTCAAGATCCCTTATAGAGTCCTCACAGTGCCTTTAAGACAGCAGACAAAACTGGTCCATGAGGTGGAAAGGTGAGCTAAATATGCATTATGGAAGGATACAGAGAGTAGACAAATGAATAGTGATTATACAGTTGGTCCAATGAAGGAATGACAAACACATGCACACTTACTGGCTAATCTGGTGAGTGCTAAGGAAGGGAAACAGGATGACAAGAAAATATGAACAAGCATCAATAAATTTTGTATATTAACAAGAGCTGATTTCAGTGAGAAACACATAACATTGGTTTTAGGTACCAACTAAAGGGAGAAAATAATTTTCCTCTCCACTCTAATGTTCCCTTGTTGGTTTGGGGCACCAAACTTGCAGCCTCTCTGTGACCTCTGGGTTTATGATGACTAAGTAGCTCCCGTACAGTAGGTGTTTACAGCTTCCTGCAGTGGCAAAGTGACAAATAAGCAGCTTGGGGCAAATCCTGTTTCTTCTCTAAATATTCGCCCATATTTGGAAGTAATGACACAGGAAAAGGAGCTTAAAAAGAAGCATTAGAAAGGTGGATTCAAGGATTTAGATATAAAAGAAACACACACACACACACACTAACGTGCACACCAGCATAGAGTGCAAAAGGCTCCCCACAGTCAAAAGTGTTAATTGGATTCAGAGTAAGAGGGCTTATTTCATACTCACTGAAACTTTTATGAGCAGCAGAGAGAACTGACTGGAAACAAAATGATGAAGACGTTTTAATTCATTTATGAATCATTTGACCCACTAGAAGGTTGAAGGTTTAGTCAACCTCACCTCTATATAATGACAGGCGCACAAAATGAGAGACTTGACTCGTATTGTGGCCTCTGAATTATTTGATTTTGCCTCCAGGGGGTAGTGGAACAATCACTGACAAACACTGACTTGCTATTTCTTTGTGGAGTTTAAATTGGCGAGTTTATCTGTTAGTGAATTCAAAAGAAACATGCTGCGAATTAAAGTACGAATCATTTGGTGATCTGATCAGAGCAGCCTACAAATACAGCTCAATATCAGGTCTCCTTTTCACATTAGTTTTAATTTCTACCAATATCTGCTATATTGGCTAGCTGATTGCTTATCTTTCTTTCTGGTATTTGATGCTCAGCAGGTGATTATTGAGCCTATTTTTCAAGATTTTCTGCATAATACAACAAAATTGGCTGCAGCTAAAGTAAATTGGTGGAAGCAAACAAGATCAGATGAAATCCTTAAAGAAGTGGCTTTGTGTATGTTTAGGCTCTATGCTGTCTCTCTAGTAGCCAGCAGTAGCTTCACATGATTCACAGATAAAGAAAAGTCCATATTTTTTCTTACACTGGTCTTCTGGAAAACCCTCATTCCAGGCTCTTTGTTTTAGCTGCTGTCCTTTTAAGTCTTCCCATTCCACAAACCCCCTTCCCTCTGACTGGTTATCCCTCTGGAGACCTGTCAGGGGCAGAGCTATGGGCAGACCTTAGTGTTTGAGGCCCTCCCCTTCATAGAATCTTGAACCTGTTAGGAGACCCTTATTGTGCTTGACCTCATCTTTTCAGCAAGTCTCATGAAGATCTCTTCAAACCAGTGTTCTATTTTTAGCCTGAAAAAATTGCCAGATAATTTTTTTTTTGGAACCAAGGTGTGTTTTAACCCTGTTAACAAAACCCACCAAAAATATTGCTCTATAAAAACACTATCAGTGGTGGAATGTTAATCCTCAAGGGGGACATTTTCATACATTTTAAACAGGTTTTTAAGGAAACTGGTATTCATCGTGCTGATGAGATAGAGGTCTTTGAAACTCATGTATCAAATGTGATACATTTGGCAATAAAGGGTTAAGAAGCTCTTGCACACCACTGAGTGTTTTCAGTTATGTTCTCAAACATAAAAAGCTGTTTCCAAGAGTTGCATCAGCTGTACTTGTAGTTCAGGTTACATCAGGACTCTCTTCACCTGTGACAGACTTGGGTCTGTTTTCATTCCAGTGACAAAGGACATTCACCATGCTAACAATGTCAGACAGAACAAAAAGAAATTTTTGTATGATATCAGGCATTCTGAGGCTTTTATAAAGATTATTTAAATTGCTATTGTACTCAGTAATTTCAGGTAGCTAATGCTTAATGATTAACACTATATATATATATAAATATATAAATATATATATATATATATATATATATATATATATATATATATATATATATATATATATATATATATATATATATATATTCACACACACACACAACTACAAAACTACAAAATATACAACGTGTAAGTGCATCTTAATCCAAGCTTTGTGCCATTCCACATTGTACATCACCTCTAATGTTCAAAGGTAATCTACAATAGGTGCCTCGGGCCTCTCTCTCCTCTCAGTATTGATCTTCTCTGAGCTAGCAAGGAGGGAGAGGGGGCTGATGGGTATTGGTTTTGGACACTAAAGCAGACCAGGGGTCAACAAGATGCAGCCAATACAGATTCACCTTGCTTTAATCAAGTGGAAGCTTTCAAAGGGGCTGCAAATAAACATGGAGGAGAAAACTGTGCAGTTCATCCAAAAGCTTAAAAGCAGCTTAGAGCAAATTCTTTACATCTCTTCACTTTGTAGTTACATGATCACAACGGTTTTTATATTTAGCTTCTTACATAAAACCTCTTGTTCTTGTGAAAGACAAGACACCAAATTACGAGCATACAGGAAAAAAACTGATTTGGGGTTTTAAAATACTCCTCATGGCACGCAGGGAGGAAATCTTTGCTTGGCTAATCCTACATCGCTCTCAGTCTCCCTGGAGCGATGGTGTGAACAGCTTCTCTTTCTGAATTATTAATGGTGAGGGTGCAGTTTGCCATCATGTAAGATGTTGGAAAAGTGCCACTTTAAAGTTATAGGTATGAACAAACTTCTTTCAGGCAGCAGAAAAAAGTATCATGACAGCTATTGTCAGAGAAATCTAGAAATCTTGTTAAAGGCCCTTAACAATTTGCTGTTTAACCAGTTATTTTTACCCTGCGTTCAAAGTGTTGAGTTCTTACATTCTGTGTGTGTGTGTGTGTGTGTGTGTGTGTGTGTGTGTGTGTGTGTGTGTGTGTTTCCACTTGTAATTCGTCTCTCAGTCTGTATTTTATGCTTTATTTTGGATTACTTCTTACCGATGTGTCGAGTCAAGTCTTGCTTCCTCAGTTGTCCCTCCTCGGTGATTGTGTGCCCCACATTGATTAGTTTCACCCAACCATAGACTGTTTGTGTCAAATCTGTGTTTCCTTGCTTGAGAAGTGCATTGAGTCGTTGCCAAGTCTTGCTCTGTTTTTTTTTTATGATCTCTAGTGTTTCTTATGGATTTTGTAGGAATTTCAGTTGGATACTGTGATCACCAGGCTCGTTAAGGGGTAAAGAAAATAACAGGAAACTCGATGAGAAGGTTAATATGAGTGTTTAAAAAAGAAAAAACAAGAATATATCACAGTTTAAACAAATGAAAGCACTTAAGATAAGTCTACATATGTTTATTGCTTAAAAAACACAACTTAAACAAAGTTCAGATCTATGTACCTCATACACAAAATATAGATTTACAAGATTCAGAATTAACACAGCATGCCATACAGACGAAAACAATTTAAACGTACTTTTATGAGTCAAAGTCTGTTCATAGGGATTGAAGGAGCACAGACAAATAGTTAGCGGAGAGGTCACATTAAATCAAGTCGCACCCAGAGTGAGCACCATGCCAGCCTTTTAAAGATGGCTACTCTGATTGGCACTCCTGATTAGCTAGGTGACCAACGGATGCTCCAATCAGCCATCTCCAGCCTGGCAGTTTGGAAAGAAGGGGAAGAAAACACACACACCAAGACCACACACGGCACTGCAAACCCATACTCCGTTTGGCAGCATTAATCCCTTCTAAATTTGTCTGCATTGGGGTCCTCCTCCTTTCCCTCTAAACTATAACAGTTTATTGGGAGATAATCATGACGTTAAAAACCCTTCAAATGCTATGTTATGAGCATTAGTGTAACCACCAAACACTCCTTGTTTCCACTTAACTAAATCATTTCAGGGATGTAATGACTGGATGCTTGTCGTGTCAATAACTCACCAACTTGCACCCTGAAATTGGCATGTCTGCAGTGCTGCTAATGAAGTGTTGCCTTGCAAGTGATTAATCTCTACCTGACATTAATTGCTGTATCGTGCCGTCTGCTCTTATCTCATCTTTTAAGGTCATTAACGCTCCAAAGTCCTTGAAATAGTTGAACTTCTTTCGTCTATCATCATGTTTTAACTTTTTCCTCTTCATCAGGATTTGAGTTCTGAGCATATTTGACTTCTTTGGCATCATTCAGAGGGCAATGACAGCTTTATAGTGATGAGTGTCTCTTTTTTTTATTGTGTGGCTCTTCCTAAAACTTCTCTTGCCAAAGGGGTAGTGATGACACATAAAACATCCATCATCCATAGGTCTTAAATTCTCCTATTCTGAGTCAAGTCAGGTGCACGCTGCAACTCATTAATTGGTATTAACAAAAGCCCTGCCTCCAAAGGAGCTAAAGAAAAGAGTAGTTATCTGTAACTGCTACGTTTTAAAACAGGTGAGAAATCACTGTCAATGCTGCTGTAACACAAGGAAAAAGAGTTTAAACTCTTTTTGATTGGTATTCAGTTTGGGACTAGCATGGCATCCAGATGGGACAATTTAAAAAAGTTTGTTATCTTCTGACTTTTGCTAGTTAAGGATTCATAGCAAATATTAGCATGTTAATGCTTACACTTAAAGTAAAAGCATTGTGTTCATACATACTTGCTGAATATTATCATGTCAGCATTTAAGACTGTACAAGCCTCAGTGTTTTTAAAAGAAAACTTAAATTATGGCTCAAGGAAAAACGATCATGTAACAATTGATTTAATCTTCTGGATGCATCAAACTAGAGACAATGAAATCTTATTTTAAAGTCAGGGTTGGTAGTCAGGGAAAACTAGCATGAATTTGAATGTAGCACCTCCTCAGGACTCCGTTTAGCCCCGCCCTCCCACACTTGGAGATCCTCCAAAACGACGCCCCAACTCACATGCATGAGCGCCACTGATTCTCGATCAAAACCGGTCCCCAGCTCATTGTTTTTGTTTACTCTACGTTAGCAGTAATCAGGGTATAGGTAGTTTTTCTGTCATTCTCCAGCGTACTTGGATCCCTCTTGGTTATGAGCATTGAATCAGGGCTAGTGCACGCTGGAGAACTATACGCGCAGGAGGCGGGCAGAATGGCATGACGGGATTTGATTGGTTTAATAAATTGGATCCTAAACACTAGGATTGGTTGGTGTTTTCCAGGTTTACTCCTGCTGTAGACAGCAGATATTTTTTACTCTGTTTAAAGAACACATCATGTATTGATTGACATCAAGACATAAAGATCATTTTAACCAGGATAACAAAAAGCAAAAAGTCTATCTAAATGTGATTACCAACCCTGACTTTAAATGTTTTGTTATTAGTAAAGGACTGTTGTTGAGTATGTATCGTTTTAAACGCTAGTATTTTATTTGATTGTATATATTCTTCACCGTCTCCCTGCACAGGGACCACAGATGAAAATTAGCTTTATGGCTAACTCTGGCTTGACAGTTAGTTTGTTTTACATGGTCCCTGTCAAATGAACTAATAAATAAAATAATAAAATACATGTTTAGCATACTAATTTAGCCTGGACAACACTATGCAGCTAGCAAAGCTGCTATCTACCTTCAGATGCTCCCTTTCTTTTCTCATGTGCAAATACAGTTTCTACATTTACTGATGAATCACTGAAGAAATACAAAACAGAAAAAGGAAAAAAAGTTTGTTCTTGTCCTTCCAGATCGAAGCAGAGTAAACTGTGAAGGCCTCAGTCTCCTGGAGGCTAATTGTTGTTAAAGGTGGGTTGCACCTCTTGGAGCAGCGAGTCCTTAATAAGCATGGCTGGACCCTGCAGATGTCACCCCAGCTCCAAAAGTCCCTGCTGGCACCTTTTCCATCACTACAATCCCAAAGCAAAAGTCTATTTTATCTCTCTCCAGCTGTGTGCTGCTGGTCGGGTGCTCCAGCCCATTTTTCACTTCATGCAGCTTGTAAAGCAGCCATATGGAAGGAGAGACCTGGCTGCACCCACGCTGGCTCACCACTGTGGTCCTAATATTTCACTGGCTCAAGGTCAAACCATATTTATATTTCATCTGAGAAGGCTTTTAAAAGGTTTATCATACTTTATATTGTCCCCGTGTCAGGCCATAACAAATATACATACCAGAAGATCCTCCTTTCTCATAAAGAGAGCATCAACAGCAGCAAATCATTCAAGCCGTTTTAGTTCCATTGTTTGCTTTATTTACCTGCCAATCTTATAGAAGTGACTGAAGTTGTCCTGTAAGAATTTTACATACGTGTAAAGCATGCAGTCAAACACAAACACGGGTCCTGATACAAATAAATACAGATAATTCAGTGATACACCAAAGAGGAGGAATCCCACACTTTCTGAATCCAAAAAATCCATCTCTGCGAGCAGAACAACCAAGCAGCCTCACAGAAAAAATTATATCACTTTGGTCTTTATCAGAAGAGATCATCTCTGCAAACCTAAAACCCATTTCCTTTTCTTGCAGTGCTCTCTGCTATCTCTTCAGCTGACTTGTTTTTTATTTCCCTTTCGGTGAAGTTGCAGATAGAAATGCACAGAGTGAAAGGCAAAAGCAGAGTACATTCACACTCAACTTTTTTTTTATTTTTTATTTTGCATCCCAACAAAAAACCTTTTAAAGTGGTGAGTGTGAACATGCTTAATATGCTGTAAAGAAGGTTTTCAAAGCTTTCATGTCTGTGCTGTGAAGAGGGCCCCTTTAAGAGAAAGCTATTACATTCCACCTGTCTTTTTCAACCCTGCAGGGCAAACTCTCCCCATAAAACACCTAGCACAAAAGACGATTAGATGACAAAGAGAGAGCCCACAAGCGTTACTGATCACATCACTTGTTCACATGGAGAACAGGCTATTCCAGGGCCCAGTGCTTTAACACCAGTAGCAAATTTCATCAGACTTTTTAAAAGACTCTTGCTCCTTCCTTGGTAAAATATGAATGCCAGGTACTTAAAGAAATGATGTCAGACATGAAGATGTTTCGGCCTGATCAGCTGTAACGTTATAAGCACAGATAGATGAAGGGACTATTATTGATTTTCAGTGTGAAGGATACGTTATAGAACAGGTGAACATTTTGTCCTCAGAGTGGATGTCCTGCAGCTGCAGACAGATCGGGGTGCTCATGTCCACCACTGAAAATTCCAAAAATAGGCCTGTGATCATCAGGACAGGAAGGCAAAGCACTCTGAGAGGGTGGCCTGGAGGAGCAGAATGAGTTGAAGGTGTTTACTCGGCCTCTAAATCCCTCAGACCTGAATCCAGTTGAGCATCTGTGCTGAACAAACAAGTGTGAGCCATGAGGACCCTGGCTCAATACCTTCAAGACTTAAAGGATCTGCTGCCAAATTCTTGGTGTTACATAACACAACAGACCTTTGGGGATCGAGTGAAATCCATGTTTTATCAGGTCAGGGCAAAAACAGCCCCTGATAGGAAGAGGTTATACACAACATTAAAGGCATTAAAGGTAAGGACTGTTTGTTAGGCATTACACTGACTCCTTTGACTGGAGTCAGTAGTGTTTTTCTGGGATAAAGACTCTGTTTCCCATGAGCACTATGATGACTCTTGCTCAGGCATGCCTTTGTTTTGGAAGCAAATGAAGGGAGAGTTGATCTTTTTTAATGATATTCGTCTTTGTTCAAGACAACTTATTACAGGATGCAAAGTGACGAGGTAATGTATTTATTGTTCAGTGTTCTGAAGGTGAACAGACTGTTTAGTGTTCCTCACAGCCCAGTGCTCTGGGACATGTCTGTAACGTGTAACCTCAGTGAATCCTGGTCATGTTCTATCAGAGCTCATCTACCAACTCCAACCTCACCAATCAGAGCTAACGTAACCTCACGCTGCATTTTATTAAAGACTCAAGTTTGATCAGATCACTGCAGAATAACTGCTGCATATGGGTTGGAATGAACATTATCACAAACAGTTTAACATGTATTTTAGTTCTTCTTTTTTTTTGCCTTTTTTTCTGCAACCTCTGGCATTACTATAAAACAAACCCAAGAAATCGTTTTCTTCAAGTAAAAGGCCAGAGGTTGCTTCTTACTCATCTCACTTCTCCCACCTAAACTTAGCTGGCCAGAGTAGTGTCCTCAAAGGGACTTAAAATAAATATATGGATACATATATGGATTCTTCAAGGCAAGTCGAACCAACCACAGATACTGAGAAATAGCCAGTGACGTCCCATTGGGTTTCAGTCAGGGCCCTCACACACACACGCACGCACACACACACACCACGGTGCATTACTGCAGCATCGCCATCAGGTCTTCCATAATGTCACTCAGAATCCAGACTGCACACAGAGCCCACATGACACAAAGTTCACTGGATGCTCGCACAACTTCACCAGATTAAAGCGAGAAATTAGCAGCCCATCGCCATCAGTTTAATGACAAACTGAAGCATGCAAGTTAGACCTGGATACAGCAGCAATTCAAGTCAGAATATTGAACTGAGGTGTAGCTGATAGTGAGTTCCCTCAAACGCTTATTCAGCACTCTCACGCTCTGTCAATGTGCAGTTAGCTATTTGCCCTAGAAACAGCAGCTCCTGCCCAAACTCCAGCAAATCCACACTGGATATGACGCCAGCTTTGAGCTTCCTTTCTAACAGCTGTAGGGCGTCCATCAGACCCCCCTCAGCTGAGCTGTGCCTCTGATTCAAAAAGTAAATATTTATTTTTTTAATGCTGTTAAAGTCAGGGTTTTTTGTTTCGTTTTCTCTGCAGCAACTGTTATAAAGATTTAAACAATTGCTCCTCATACTTTGTCCAAAGTACCCGACGTGAGAGACAAATTCCTATCCAACACACTAGATTATGACACTGAAATATTTTTATCCAATTTTAAGCATCAACAACGACAAATTCAAAGAAAACAGACAAAGCACACAACCAAATAAAGTTTAGATTTGTGGGGTGGCAGGTCAAATTTCAAGACAGAGTTGAAACTAAAGCTGATTCTGAATCAGGAGATACAAACTTTTCTGGTGTATGAAATGTATGCATTTGATTGATAAGTAGTTCCTATCTACTGCAACATGCTGTATTTTCATATGTTATTTGATGTGTTCATTAAATTTGCTCGTCTTGTTTTGCAGCTATTTTGTCTTCTAGAAATCTCTCACCTGCTCTCAAATTGATGCCCCATATTTTTCTGGCATTTTGCATTCCCTGTTAAGTCTAGATGCAGATTTTCTGAGGCCTACTTTGAACCATCTCAAACAAACTCTCCACAGACTGAGTTCTCTCTGTGGGGATCACATGATGTTCCAACTGTCTGCTAAAGTCTACCTGGTGGATGTGCAGTTTAGTTCAGCCCTGAAAAGTGAGGATTATTTTAAAGGGGAAAAAAATGATAAAAGTGTTGAGGGATTCAGTTTTTTGGGGTGTTAGCCAGTAAAGTGAAACATCGCTTGCAGGAGGTGAGACCAGCTTTGGGCTGAGTGATTTCAAAGCTGTGGATTCTCATGTGAAACGTGCAAGACGTGTTGACATCACTGTTCACTACGGTCCCTCCCCCGCACACCGCTGATGCTGATCCCCAGTTGCATCAGCACCATTTAGAGTGAGAGAGAGAGAGAGAGAGAGAGAGAGAGAGAGAGAGAGAGAGAGAGAGAGAGAGAGAGAGAGAGAGAGAGAGTAACCAACCCTGGCAGAGCGTAGAAGCGTCAGACGGTGGCCACAGCATCCTGGTTCCGCACCTCTCAGAGGGCCTCATCAACGGTTTGCAGCGTCAAAAAACATCCGAAGGACTGAACACAGCAACAGTCAGTGATGGAGAGCCTGCTGGATAATCCAATGAAAGCTGTTCTTTACCTGAAGGAGCTCACCACGATCGTCCAGAACCAGCAAAGCCTGATCCAGACGCAGCGCCAACGCATCGACGAGCTCGAGCGGAAGGTGGAGGACCTGATCGGAGAGAACCGGCAGCTTCGGGACCCCCATCACTACGTCCAGCAGCCTGCTCAGCACCACCACCACCACCACCCCCCACAACATCACCCGACCCACCGCAGCGCCAGTCCCCAAGCGCCGGCCCACCTCCATCAGCACCCGGGAAAAGCTGCAGCTCATCTCGGCCAGCAGGGTCAGCAGCAGCCGCCTCCACCGCAGCATCCACAGCCGATTCCCGGGCTCTCCGCCCAGCCTCAGCAGCATCAGACCGCTCCTGCGCCGACTTCCCATCACCCGCAGCATCTGCAGCTCGTGCCCACTTCGCCGCAGTCTCCTAAAGCGAGCCAAGGAAGCCCAGACTCCGGAGAGGAGGACAAGAGGAGCCCCTGCTGCAAGTCTCTGGTTCCGCAGACTCCCACCGCGCTCTGCCGCTCGGTTGGACTGGCCCGGAAAGCGGAGTAAGTTGTTTTCATGCTTGTGTACATTATTCCACTTCGTCCTCCGTCTAAAAAACAGGCTCAAAAACACATTGACTGACCCTGTTAAGATGGGTATTTTCGCACTGTACCCTGGCAGATTTTCATATCTAAATATAGCGAACGTGTTTGGACGGAAATCACTGTAACAGCTTCAGAGGGCCGCCAGAAATAACGCCTAACAGCCTGAAGTAAGCTAAAATGATGGAAACAAAGTGAAGGAAAGCCACAATACATACGGAAATGCACAAAATACACAAAATACACAAAACATACTGAACTGTTAATTGAAAGAGTGTAAGTCTTTGATTAACTTCACATCCCATCTGACAGGCCCAGGCTTCATGTTCTGACAGGTAATTCAAGCTCCTCCACAATTTTCACATTACGCACTGTTGTTGCCCTGTGAAATCAATTGCATGCTTAATGGTTATTGATTGTGAGGACCCTGGCTGGTATTTTAACAGTGGTTGGCTTGTTAATTCTGCACCAAGGTAGACTGCCACTTGTCTTTGGAGTGTAGTTTGTTTCTTTGTAGGATGTGTGGCTCTTTGGTTGACTTTTTATCCATCCATGAGGCTGTATTCTCCTTCACCTCCTCATGTGTTCATCAGAAAGTATTGGGATCAGTGGGTTTTGTAGAGTTGCACCTGTTTTTAGACTCAGCTGATGACGCAATTTCACAGATGCTGAGAGAGAACACAGTGACACTGTTAACACACTTTGGGAACAGGTACAAAGAACTCCCAAAGGTAAAACACTGACTGTGATATACATGTCAGCAGTTTCACATCTCCACCTTGAACACACCTAAATAAGGTTCTAACTCACAGGCTGAAAGATTGTAGCTTTTTTTCCTTATCAAGATAGCTCTTAATATACAGTACACCGCAACGTGATACAATACATTTGAATTAGAGTATGATATGAAACAATACGACTAGATACAATATGGTATGATACAGTACGATAAATTACTGTATAATAGTGTATTAGAGAATACATTAAGCTTTGATGCGATATGATGTGATATGAAACAGTTAAATAGTGATGAAGTGTGATACAGCACAATACGATACTCTATATGAGGCGTGTCCAAAGTCAGGTCTGGAGGCCAGCTCTGTATTAACTATGGCACTGAAATGAACCATGTACTAAATTATGGGATCATTTGCAATTTCTGTCAGATACACAAACAAAACCAAAGTACATCTACCAACGTCTCACTAATCTCCATCTGGACTGTGCATGGGCTTCTTGTATAAAGCTAGAGCTCTGAGCATTCTGCAGAAACAGGAACGCTTACAGCTGACACGTTTGATCATGACGTGAAAATTTGCTTCATCAACATCGAGAATTCAAAAAATACATTAGAGGACCCAAGACTCGATTCAAGTTATGAAAATGTGCAGAAAAGGCAAAGATTAGTGCATCAAAATGTTCAGAATGCAGCGTTCTGAATATTTTCAATTTGATGCTAGTTTTAAAAACATCATGACAATCAATCCTGATCAAATCCAGATCCTGATCCTGCCATAAAAACATGTTGACATATTTGTCACATATCGCCCCCTAATGGAGAACATGTTCCTCGGTCAGAAGCAGAGTTTGATGATGTTTACGCAGCAGGTAACACTGCAGAAAACTGACCACTGATCATCTGGTATGAAGAGACACCTGAAAGACAGGTGAGACACCTGAGGGACAGGTGAGACACCTGAGGGACAGGAGAGACACCTGAGAGACAGGTGAGACACTTGAGGGACAGGTGAGACACCTGAGGGACAGGTGAGCTTTGATTTCATCAGACTGTGATGATGGAACAAGGAGGTTTGAGCCATTAGAGACTGATTCTTTCGAGAACTCAAATGTGTCATTACGAGCAGCTGGCCCTTGGTTATTTTCACAGAATCAAATGTGGCCCTCTTAAGTTTGGAAACCCTGCCCTATATGTATATATCTATATCTATCTATCTATATCTATCTATCTATCTATTTATCTACCTATCTATCTATCTCTCTCTCTCTCTCTCTCTCTCTCTCTCTCTCTCTCTCTCTCTCTATATATATATATATATATATATATATATATATATATATATATATATATATATATATATATATATATATATGCAGTGATTTTGTTAGATTTTGTGATAATATTATATAAAAATATAATAAAAGTGCCACTACTACAACCTAGGAAGTAGAGACATGACCATCCATCCAGAATAGAAGGTAAAGCTCTTTGTGTCACTGCACTGTTTTAGATTTATTTATTTCCTTTACCTGGTGGGAACAGGATAATTGATAATTGTGTGTCATGGGTCTGCATTATGATATATTGCATTTTTGATATGTTGTCCCAAGCAATGACAAGTTAATAATTAGCCCCAGGTGAACTTGCTTTATATTTATTTTATTAGATGTGTGTTGTCAGTTAGTGTCAAATTTCACATAAAGCAGATTATTTTACAATCCTCAGATTTTTTAAATGTTTAATCTAATTGAGCTGTTGATTAATCATTGTAAAATCTTTCTATGGACATGGTAAAGACAAAATAATCCTATACAACTCAAGCTTCACCAGAATCCTGGCAGTCACCTTGTATGTCACGCTGCTATGTAGAATCATTGTTCTGTTTCTTGCATTATCTCCAGGTTTTTTCTTTTTTTATCAGTTCATGAAAGAAACTTGTTTCTTCTTTGATTTGACAGAAAAAACAAACAAATCTTCAACCCCTTATACGCGCTGTGCTTCAGATCTGTCCACAACACTGACTGTTCTTTGCCACTATCAAGGTCACATGAATCCCCTCCACCACAGCCACACACACACACACACACACACACACACACACACACACACACACACACACACACACACACACACACACACACACAAAACAGTGCACTGAGCCCCATCTGTTCCAGCAGGCTGCATTTTCATTGTTCCTGTTAATCCAGATTGATTCATGTTGCCATTAAGATGATATTCTGAGAGAGCAGAGGTTAAGAGTCCATTACATCCATACATTTCATACATTTGCATTACTAGAAAAAACACCACTGCTTCATCTGAATCATCCAGAACAATCAACACACCAAATATGAGATGCACAGAAAAATATAGGATGAATTTAATAACTGTTTTCTTCTTTCAAAGATTAAATCTATGAGAGATGAAGCACATGTACACTTTTTTTTTTTATGGATGATGTGAAAGCAGTGATACATGAAAGGCAAGACAAATGTGGGAGCGTTGTAATCTCCACTTAAAGCAATTATCCCAGTCAGACAAGATGGTGTATGGCTGTGCTGTCAGTATTGCAGGAGAAGTTATATATTTCTACAAACAGGCTGATGACAGGGATGTGTCAAACGCATACTAACAAGGCTTTGTACATTTACCCACAGTGTCCCTCCACTTATTCTTTCCTCTGTGAATTGCTGAAACTTTGAAACCACTGATTGCAAAAGAGCAGTTATCTAAAGTTATATTTACAGGCAGTCTGTTGTACTATAAATGTTAAGTTTGAATTTCAGGAAGTATAAATATCTACTCTTTTTTGTGTGTTCAAGAATATAAATGAAATGGTTATTTGGGATACAGTCAGTTAAGAGTTACTACTAGTAGCAGGCGAGCATTGTTATGTCATGTTTATTCTTATGCTTATATCTTTGTGTTTTTCATGTAGGTTTTTGCCCTCAAGTCTCATGTCCTCTGTTTTGTGTTCCTTGTGTGTGTTTTCCCATGTTAAGGATTTCCTGTTTTCGTAGGTTGTAGTTCTTTTATCTTGTTTAGTTTTACCCATAGTCTGTATAATTAATGGGCGTAGTCTCCGCCACGTCACTCATCTGTTTCTGAAATGGATTTTCGAGGCAAAACGGCGGGTTGTGAGTCTCCACAGTAACAGGCGCCATAGGACGCCCCCACAGTCACGTTGGACGAGCTGGCGATCTTAATATTGTTGAATCTGCTGAGTTAGAACCCCCCCCCTACAGTGCGTGCCGTTAGTGAAATTAGTGATTCAGACGGGAGACATTCTTTGTACCAGGCTGTAAATGTGCTTATTTTGGCTGTGAAAACGGCTTTTTTTGGCTTGGTGTGTTCGTGGCTTACGGTACTTCCGGAGCCAGCCTCAAGTGGACACTCGAGAAACAGCAACAAATAGCACTTCCGCATTGCCTCATATTTTCAGACTGGAGGTTGCCGCTTGGCTACAGTAGCCAAAGATCACACCGGGTGCCACTCCTGTCAGCTAAGAACAAGAACAATAGAAGATTGGATCAACGGTTCAGGCTGGTGGTGGTGATGTAATGGTGTGGGGAATAATTTCTTGGCCCACTTTGGGCCCCTTAGTACCAATTGAGCATTGTTTTAACGCCACAGTCTACCTGAGTATTGTTGCTGACCATGTCCATCCCTTTATGACCACAGTGTACCCATCTTCTGATGGCTACTTCCAGCAGGATAACGCTCCATGTCATAAAGCTGGAATCATCTCAGACTGGTTTCTTAAACATGACAATGAGTTCACTGTACTCAAATGGCCTCCACAGTCACCAGATCTCAGTCCAGTAGAGCACCTTTGGGATGTGGTGGGATTCTCATCATGGATGTTCAGCTGACAAATCTGCAGCGACTGTGTGATGCTATCATGTCAATATGGACCAAACTCTCTGAGGAATGATTCCAGTACCTTGTTGAATCTATGCAACGAAGGATTAAGGCAGTTCAAGACAAAAGGGGGTCCAACCCGGTACTAGCAAGGTGTACACTGGTCCTTTTATTATAGTTTACGGCACATTTAAATTAATAAATAAAAACAACAAATTCAGGGAGAGATTTCAGGGTCCTTTTTTATGACTAAAAATTTGAAAAGTCATTAAATTTTAATTCCGGCCAATTCATCACATTTGATTTTTATCATCCCACCAAAAGGTTTATTGTTTATTGAAAATAGTTAAGAATGGATGATTTTATTTTTACAGCTCATGGAAAAACCACTTCTATATAATATAATTCACAAATGTTTTCTTTTTTTCAGTTAATCAGTGGTTTGTATGGGCTTTGATGAATTTATAGAAATAAACACCTCTTTTAAGACTAAGTGTTACAGTTTTTAACTTTGTTTCTTTCACATCTCTTCACTGATATCGCACAGACAATCTCACATTTTTATTGGTATAGTAATTCACCTAAACCTGAGTGCCATCAGCATAGACAAACAGCATTTATGCTGTGCATTGTGGGAAACAGCTGCCTGGCAGATTGGTCCTTTGCATACTGAGAAATTTTCCCGGATTAGTAGGAAATCCTGGAATTTTTGGCATACAGCAGATTTTGCAAGTTTTCTCATACTGCCTACTACAGACAGAATTTCAGTCAAATTAGTAGACTCTGCTGGTGTAGTAGGCGGTTTAGAAAACAGCCTCAGTCTCTGTTTCTTCTGTCTGTCTTCTTCTGTCTTGATCAGTTTGTCTCATCCTCTTGTCATGCCATGTTTGCTGTTCTTCTATTGAGTTTTCCCCTGTGATTTTATCAATCCAAATGAGTGTTTTTTTGTTTGTGTTTTGGGGAATTTTGGTTTTTGATTGAGAAATACTTTAGTTTTTTTCTGCAGTTGGGTCTTCCTTTCTGGTTTGTTGCCACAAACTTGACAGGTCAAACTGACAAAGAAAGGCTGAATCCCAGAGCTCCCAGAGCTGAATCCCAAGTTGTATCCTTGCGTCGGCTTCCACTTGGGTCTTAGGCCCTCCAACCAGAGATGGATTGGAGGGATACAAGGAAATGAGGAGAGGAGACGAGGAGATGAGAAGATTTGTTTGTAGAAAAATGAGACGTCCTTTCCTCCGGAGCGTCACATGACATGATGTCTTTGAGTGATGATGGCTGGATGAGCTGATCACCTCTGGATCATCTGTCAGTTAAACACTTTCACATAAAGAAAACCTGAGCTCTGTTTATTTTGTGTCCTGTTTGGAAGCACACTGATCACTTCATCACTACAGTGCAACAGTATTAGATTATTAATAATAATAAAGCCTATATCTAGTGTGTATCTGATGGTGAACTCTGAAACTTATTAACATAACCTAGTTTATGATGCCTCAGGAACACTGAGATTAAAATGAGGGAAAACAGAAATCGTGTTACTCTTTACAAACCCCATACTTCTGAATGAAACTTTATAATCTTGAAAGAAATGTAACAAGTGTTTTTTTTTTTTTCAAACAGACTTTTAAAACAGACTTAAATTCTCTTCATACAGAAAAAGAGAATCAACAGGAAACTGATCAATAGAAGTAAGTGATCATGAATATTTATATTCTATCTGTTATTGAACTATATGAATTATTATTTTATAGCTGATGAATTTCACCATAACAACTATAAAAACATGTCAGTGCTCCTCTGTTATATTGATTTTATGACTGTTATGCTCAATATTTTGTGCTTAAAACTCACATCAAACACTTTTCTCCCAGCTTTATGATCAGTCTCAGGGTAAGCCTTCATGACTGGTTTAAGATCTGTATTTTTACTTTCATTAAACTCCAGTGATGTGGTGTTTCAGAGTCTGAAACACCAATCAGTGACTGATATCCCATATGGGGGCAGTAAAAACACTTCCACGAAGCCTGCTCGCATGTCTCCTCGCTCATCCCTCCTCCGACTCAGTCTCCTCCCCCCTCTCCCCTCCGAACACAGTCAGCGCTTTGGGATGCCATTCAGTATGATGGCTCAGTAAGTACTTTGGTGTGGTGAAGGAGAGAGGAGACTGCAGTTCAACACTTTTAGATACCCTCGAAGTTGACACTGGGTAAATTAACACAGGTATGAAACAAGACAGGGAAAACTAATGACTGCAATCAGGAGGGGACACACAAGGACACAAGGTGAAACAAAGTTCCAGTTGATTAATTCAAATGATTGTCTACAGAAGATTTAAAATAAAAAATAAAAAAATAGAGATTTAGTCCAATTGTTAGTTGTTGCAATGTTTGAAACTTGTCCAGTTTTCATGATGCCCTGTCAGGTTTGAATAAGGACTTTTAAAGGCTTGTATTTGTTTTTCAAATGAGATTAAATATTGATCAGAGAGTTTCATGTTAATATTCAGTGAAAATACTCAGCCTTGAGCGTTCATGCCAAACCTGCCTACGTTTCAACATTTTATGACACACACTTTAACTTCAAGAGGGAGATTCAGTTCAGGTTCAGGTTTGGGAAAATATTTTGACAACATAGAGACAAAGCTTGATTCATGTCATTTTTTTTTATCACTGGGAGTGTTTTGCTTTTTTTGAGATGGAAAAAAAATCAATTTAAATTGTCAATGGAGTGTTGTGGGAAAAAGATCTGGGATTTTATTTTTTAGGCCGTATCGCCCAGCCCTAGGTGAAAAGTTATTTTCAACTCCTTGTAGACTTTTTGCTGTGGTATGAACTCAAACTTCTTGTACAGAGAATCTGAAGTGTTGCAATTGTGTTACTGTGTAGGAGAAAGAATCTTGAGGGGCCTCTGTGATCTAAGGGAAGCCTTCAGCAACCCTGACTACTGTTGTATCTCCCCCTCTGTCAGTGGTGCCTCTCAGTCTTTCAACTTGAGTTTTTCTTATTTTGACTTTCCTCTTCTTTCCACCTCTTTTACTCCTTGTTCTTAAGCTGCAAAAGATACCTTTGTTTCTGTACATTAGTCACCAAGTTCACAATACAGCCATTTTACTTTTACCCCAGGCTCAGGGTGGAAAGTTCAGATAATAAGTAACAAAAGGTATCTTTACCTCAGTCACTGACACTGAACTATTAAACGTATTCCTATCTAACATTACATATGACAGCCTAATAATGGAGAAGTACAACCCCAGTTCTGGGCGACTGTGGATCAGTGGTAGAGTTGTCGTCTCTCAATCGGAAGGTCAAGGGTTCGATACCCAGCTCCTGCAGTCACGTGTCAAAGTGTCCTTGACACTGAACCCCAAATTGCTCCTGTTGTGCAATGGTGTGTGAATGGGTAAGAATGGTTTAGATCAAACTGATGGTTCTTATCATAGAACATGCTACCATCAATGTGTGAATGTGGTGTGATTGGGTGAATGAGACTAGCAGTGTAAAGCGCTTTGAGTGGTCAGAAAGACTAGCATGGCGCTATATAAGTACTGGTCCATTTACCATTTACAAATGGAGTTTGGATGTTGTGTAAAATGTGAATTAAGAACAGAAAACAATGATTGTAAATCCTGTTTCACCTATATTCAATTCACTACACTACAAAGACAAGATATTTATTGTTCAAACAATAAACTTTATTGTTTTTTTAACAAATATTCACTCATTTTGAATTTAATGGCTGCAACACGTTCCTAAAAAGCTGGGACAGGGTCAACAATAGACTGGGAAAGTTGAGGAATGCTCCAAACACACCTGTTTGAAACATTCTACAGGTGAACAGGTTCATTGGAAACATGTGATTGTCATGTTTCCATTAATGTTTCCAAAAAAAAAAAAATTTAAATAAGAGTTTACTAGTCTCAACATCACAACTTCATTGGAATTGGGGTTGCAGAAATTTTTACTTTCCCATTAAAATGGTAATTTAAGCATGCTCAAGTTAGCTGTTGTCAATGTCATATCATGTCACAAGAGCATTATTAGCATTAAACCTGTTTTTAGTTGACATTACCATTAACAGACTAGTAATATGTTTAGCTTGCTATTTATACTCCACTGATATCACTATGAAATGTTAGTGAGCAAGGGGTTTTATACTGAAATTAGCCAGTGTTACAAGGTCATGAATGCTAATGTCAGGATTCAATTCCTATCCAAAACTAACATTGGTAATCTAACCTTATATGAAGCTTTATTTGACATTTCAGTAAGCCATATTTTTTCCTTCATTACTGTATTATGTAAACCTATTAAGTATTAACCTTTGCTAGCAAACAGTTGTAAACTTCAGTTTAACTGTCTGTAATGACCTCGTCACTCATTCAAACCTTAGCATTCAACCAATTCCTGCTTAACATTATTTTAGTCTAGCAAACCGTATTATTAGCTCAGAATGTGGACTTCTCCAACCATTCTTTGTTAAATTGTAACAAGTAATGTTACAGTCATGTTAGTAAGGAAGTGATTTTGTATTGAAGTCGTTACCTTACATTAGCCAAAAGTTGTAAACTGAGTTTAAATAGGTTTGTTAGCTAGTATTTAAAGCCCTTTAGCCCTATTATTTACGAGTACTGAATAGTGTTGGCTACAAGTGGCAAATACTAAAGTTAGTTATTAAGGTTTAGTTTAAAAAACCAACTCACATTCAAGTCAAATCAATCAATTCTTGCTAACAGTATCACTAGCTAACTAACATTATGGCAATCCAATCAATGCTTCAGAGGAAAGTTAACATTAATAATGCTAACACACACACACACACACACACACACACACACACACACACACACACACACACACACACACACTGGCAGATATATTAAGCTCTTGCTCGTGTATGAGAAGTACTCACTAATGCATATTAACACTAACATGTCACATGCCATCTGGAAGCCTGCGTGATTTTCCACTTTGGCTGTGACTCTGATTTGCACTTACTGTGCCCTCATTTTTGCTTCTGTTGGCCTCAAGCAAAGAATGTATGCCATCTCATGTCTGTACCCCATCTCCATCTGGAATAAACTGGGATAAACAGAGAGCACTGAGAGATTGGGGGATGGGGGTTAGCATACTTTCACGTGTGCATGTATATGTTACAAAGAACCCTACTCGCTGCCTGCTGTGTGCTGCAGTGTCTCCATGCTCTGACTCTCTCAGATCAATGAGCCTGGAGCCAGGCCAGCACAGGCCCCACCAGCTATGCTAACACTTCAGAGTTCCACAAGCCTTGATCTCAACCTATTGTAGCCTTATCTGACAGCCAAACTTTCTTTTTAAACTTAAAATAACACACGCCTTTTCTCTAAGTAACATAAATAAACACAGGGTTAGACCTCAGAGTCATACAGAGCTGTTTCTATGATGTGCTCAGGAAAACCAACTCTCAACAGCTGATAGATTGTGCTGGATGAAGGAGACTTTCCTTACCATAAGTCAACAGCTGGGGGGTATTTTCTCAAAAAACTGTTGCTTTATCTAAAAGGTACAAAATTTGATTCAGCCCAGAACACTCTGGGTCAATTTTTATTGTGTAAAAAGAATCTCAGCTGTTTGTTTTTTAGCTGCATTATTGTACTCAGAGCATTGCATCAAAAAATTATATGACAGGCTGTTTAAACAAGATTGTAGTCAGGGGGCCAAATACACTGCAGAGGTCTTCTCATGGCATGGAAGGAGCTGGTAATAAAACTATTTAAAGCACCACAGAAAGCTGCTTTATGGAGGCTGCTAGATGAGTTGCTGCTAGCTCAGTTGTTGCTAGCATGTTATATGATGCAAATGTCTCAGTCATTTTTGTTGACATGATTATACCAGGAACTGAATTAGCTCTACAAACCAACTCACTTGGTAATTAAATTAAAAAAGGTAAACTTTACTATGTGAAGCTCTTTGCCTTGTTTCTGGGGTCTTCCAGCTGAGCTGTTGCTAATTTGGTCTCAGCAGCTCTCATGAATGTTGTTGAAAACAAAGGCAGCATGACTCATAAAAATATAATTAAATTTACTGTGAGAATTATGTTGCTCAGTTAAAGTATGTGGGCAGGTATGGGAGTTAAAAAAAGAATAAAGCATCAAGGCTTTGTGACAATCTGTTAACTGAAAATGCTAAGCTAATGAAGGGAGTTTTGCAAAAGAAGAGTCTGTCTAATGCCACCTTGTTTTTCTCCAAGCTCTTATTTGGTCTTAACTTCTGAGGAAAATTGCTGGCGTTAGCTGCTGTGTGCTAGGCTATGTTCATCTGTTCGTTGTTGCTAAGCAGAAACTGAACAGTGGGAGGGATAGAGAGAGGACTGGATGGAGGCTGATGGGTGCAAGGAGCTGAAATGGACATTTTGTTCTCTTCTGTTTGACTCTCTCTTTGTCCCCCTGTATTTCCCTTTCCACCACTGTAACTTGAGAGCTGGAACCTCCCACCCTCTGCTTTTTAGCTCACTTCCCATCCCCTCTGTCTGAATGGGAATCACGTCTGCTCGGTTATGACAGGGTGACTTGGCTCTGCTGCTGCAGGAATCCAAATCATGAATATCACATTTGGTGTGTAGTGCTTTTAAATTGCTTCATTTCTCAGAGGATGTAGCTGGCGGGTTGTTCCTGACTCCCTACTAGAATATTAGCTTCTTTCATGCACAAGTTGAGCAAGGCGGAAGACAGTCCCAGATGTCTGTAATTCAGCCCTGTGTTCAACCGTGTGCGTTGTGTGACATTTGAAGATGTTATTTGTTTCTGTGTTGGGTTGGCAAAATGACAAGAGTACAAATGTTTTAATGGAGGGTTTAAGGTTCCTTTTTTTTCTTTATCTTTCTTTCATCTTTTTCCTTTCTCTACTCTCAATCTGGGTTGTTTATTTAGCATGGTGTGTGCTTGCATTCACCCAGGATAATGGTTTGACTGAGGCCAGTAAATATTCAAATATTCAGACCAATACTGCTTTTAGAATCAGGTTTCAAACATATTTACTAGTGCTGTAACGGTACACAAAAATTTTGGTTTGGTACAGTTTTCAGTTTTGAAGCTTCGGTTCGGTACATTTTCGGCACAGCAAGGGACACAAATGCAATTTTTTTTTTTAACACAGAACTTCATTTATTTGATATATAAGTTGCACCTGACTATAATTTGCAGGACCAGCTAAACTATGAAAAAAGTGAGACTTATAGTCTGGAAAATACAGAACCGATTGGTCGGCGTGCAGACTGGACCGAAGGCCCAGCACTTAAATGGTCCAGTCCAAGTACATGAACCGTTACACCCCTAATGTTTACTTTTGCGACGAAGATGAGGGTATTGAATTGGTGTGTGTGTGGTTTCTGGTGCTGCTCTAGTCAACCTCAAGCAGACGCTCAGTGAAGTTCCACATATGATTCATATTTTAAGACTGAAGGTTGCTGTTTGCTTGATCTGCACTAATACCAGTGTTTGAGATTGGAACAGGACATTTCCACTGTACAACTTCTGTCAGATACAATAATTTAAACACGTAGTTCTCAAATTTGTCTGGAAAAAAAAACCTGCTGTAACACAATAAAAATATCTCAAATGTGCACAAAGCTGGCAAAACTGCTCGTCTGTGACTCCAGAGATCCAAACTCGATGAATTTTAAAGCTGTTTTATATGTTTTAAAGCTGATGTTATATTTTGACTGCCTTGCTGAATTTGTCTTGACAGCTATCATATTTATCAGCACACTCCATCCTGTGACCTATGGTCTTCTGACCTGGGTCTCCTCTCCATACCCTGTACTAGGCTGCAGGCTTTGGGTGACAGAGCCTTCAGTGTGGCAGCCCCGACTCCTTGGAACTCTCTGTCCTGAAATCTGCAGCATGTCAACCCAGGAAACTTTAAAACAGCCCTCAAAATGCACCTTTTCATCAAGGCTTCTCCTCATTAATTAGTTTAGTGCTCCACTATCCCAACCTTAAGGGTTGATTATGCTTTCTGCACAAAGGTAGAGAAATAAGAGGCCGGAGATTCACTTGAGAGACGTGTCTGCTAAATAGACCTGGGCAATGTATCAGTTTTATCAGTTAATTTGAGATTTTTGTTGCAGACAATTTAAAAAATGAAAAATTCTGTTTTTTCTCCTCTTGCTATGGCGCACCTTTTGCCCCCCTTAAAGGGGCACAATGGCGAGTGATCACTGAAGTGGTCACTGTGCAGACCACTAAAGACATGTTACCCATATGGACAAGACTGGGTTAATCCACTTGCTAAAAAACTATAGACCCTGGGCAGCCACAAGAGAAGTTCCATGTATCTGTTAAAGTTGTGTTATTGTTTGAAGCTAGAGAGAATGAAAAATGTCAGTGTTGTGTATTTTTCTTCAGATTCAGTAATGAGAGAATTCCTTGTTTTTGAAATGGTTCAGCTTTCAATGAGAATGTAAACAAGTCTGTCTCCTTTCAAACTACAAAGTTTATAAAAAAAAACAACAACAGCTGGCACTTTAATCCCAGGAGGGAAACAGGGGTCATTTTGTTCAGTTTTTGATTAAATAAAATGAAACTTGTTTTTAATTATGCCTTTCATTTGTAATTATTGTTTTCTTTAAAAAGTAGGAAAGAAAAAAAGGGAAAAATTGTAAATCAATTATTTTGTGAAAAAAATCTGAGATTTTATTTTGAAGCCATATCACCCAGCCCTGGTACTAAACTGGAGAAGAAGTCGTTTACACTGTTTACAACATTTTTTTCACAAATCCCTCTTCTCTGCCAAGTTTGGCCAAAATTACATACCAGGAATTGTTCATCACTCGGTTATCACGGTGATCTCTGTGTGGTGAATCATAGAAATGCAAGTGTTTTTGGTACCTCTGACAGGAGGAGCTCCTGCTCATCCGTGCGGAAGTTAAAAATTTTTGGAGGTGCGCATCCACGTGAAAAGAACCACGCGAGGGGGCAAGACTGTTAAAATGATGTCACTCAAATTTAAGTTATTTTATTTTATTTATTTATTTATTTATTTATTTAATATTTTTAAAACTAGAGGAGACAATGATCATGAAAGATGACAAAGAGACCAACTAAATAATTAAATCGAGAAAAGCTATTCACGACAGAATAATATCACATCACACACTGAGTATTCCATCTATTGTCCAGTTTTCTTCATAATGTAACTAAAATTCAGATCTGTTTCTTTGTAATGTCCTCTGCGTTTATGCTACCCAGTCAATCAAAGTGACAAAGGTGGCTCATCCTTTGATTTTCTTTTTAAACAAGGCCCCTAAATGGCTGTATGCAGTCACTTGGGCTCCATGCCCAGCTCACAAAAGACTCAACAGTCATCCTCATCCTTGACACGTCCCGATGACATCAGGTTTTATATGTTAATGTTTGACAATCAATATGCACGGTTCTGCATAAATCTGAATAACTTTGTGCTGGAGCTCCTGTTTCACAAGCACCCGAGTGAGTCGTCTCTCTCATGGTCGGGGGCAAATTATTCACATGTTTGATTGATGCATTTCATTTCTGCTCTACGCAAATGAACAGTAGGCCTGATGAGCAATCTGCAGAAAGTGTGTCATTAGTATGCAGCCTACATATGTCTGAGCTGTGTTTGCAAATGGCATTGCCATTTGTGGTTGTCATCTGGCGTCACTCAGACTGATTGTATAATGAAGGCAGATAATTTGGTTCAACAGTCAAAGCTTTCATCCAGTCAGATCCTCTTTAACTCTTCATGTCCTTACACTTACCACTCCTAGTTGGGCTGAAATTTCAAAAGCAAATTTCCAGCTTTGTAGTGATGTACTATTACTTTTCAAATTTAGGTGAAAAAAAAAGAAAATCTTGTTGGAATAAGCCAATTCCATTTTTCACTGGTACACTGTAAGTACAGGGACATGACAGCAACACTTCAGAGTTAGTAAAAATGATTAAACGTGTATGATGGGTGCAGCACTTCTATCCGCTCTACAGAGCATTACTAGATTTATCTTTTAACTCAAAAAGAGCTGTTAGCTTCTAGTGACGGCCCATATTGAAAATGACTGAGGAAGCCAGAGGGAACAGCTAGTTTAATTCAGTATTAAACTGTTATATTCATGCAAACATATTGCTGTAATGGTACAGTTATTTTACTGACTTTTTATGAATTTTAGGGGTCATGGGACTGTTTGTGGTGCTGAAGCCAGACAGGTACAGGAACATAGCCGCCCATTAGTCACCAAATGCATAAAAACTCACCTCTACCTGCAGGGGAGTGTCACTCTCCTTTCCTTCATCGGGACAAAATATGTAGTGATTCTGTCATATAGCTCCAAACAGGACTTCAGGTCTTGTGTTACTGAGCTCTGGAGTCCACCTATGGTCCTGTTTGAGCTTTAGTTGAACCTCAAAGGCTCTTTTGTAGTTATTTTTTACTAGAAACTCAAAATCCAATCTCCATTCATTACCTGACTTGCTAGCTATGTTACTGTGTCAGCTAGCTAGTCATGACCGTAGGTCACAACCATAGGTCACCACAGGACAGTTGTGCAGAGTGTGAGCGTGTTTTTTTCTTTGACACTTTGTGATTGGTTGGAGGCCAGGTTTGATTTGGCCTCCCTCGAGTTTTTTCTTTAATGATACATCGACCATTAAACGATGAGCCTTGCT
The DNA here is from genome assembly GCA_030710495.1 of Labroides dimidiatus. Classification (NCBI taxonomy): domain Eukaryota; kingdom Metazoa; phylum Chordata; class Actinopteri; order Labriformes; family Labridae; genus Labroides; species Labroides dimidiatus. The sequence goes on from CM061162.1 coordinate 20,436,323, forward strand.
TCATTCTGATTGGCTAATACAGCTGTTTTTCTTCTAGGGGAGGGGAGGTGAAGCTGGCCTCTGAGCTGACAGACAGGGCAGGGGGCATGAGACAGAAGTACATTGACTAAAACATTTTAAAAAATATTTATTGGTGAAGCTTATTCATATATTTATCTTTCTTGCAATATTTTATTTTTGGGCACGGATGCCAAGATTTTCTCTGGCATCTGTGAAAAACCACCATTGTTGGCTTCTACTTAACAGCTACAAACACATCATACTCTACATACACACACATGCATACATACAGCTCTGGTTGCACTTTAGATATGTGAGCTCCCAAAGGGGTGGATGATGCTGTGTGGTGACTGTCATTGGTCAGCTAATGACCTCTGCAGCCTTGAAAAAGGGAACTCTGAAAGTAGGAACTGTGTGCTTTTGTGGAAAAAAAGGGCCATCCATCTGTCCTACAGATTTCACCTCCAGAGAGCTAAGCACCAAAAAATGCCTCAGTAGACAGTCGTGCCTCTGTGCATGTGTGCTTCTGTGAGTGTCAAATGTGGGCTAGTCGAGTGGTTAGATGTGTTTTTGTCAGGGCTGAATATAATGAAGGAAAGTCCATCATTTTTTTTATTTTTATTTTTTTTTTACATAGACCAACAAGGTTTATTTAAAAGGGGGTATTGGGCTTTTTTAAGGCCCTCTGCTCCACAAACCCCATGTCCTCTGATTGGCCAGCCCTCTGGAGGTCTGTGGTGGCAGAGAGCTATGTCATGAACCAGTTAGGAGATCCTCATGCCATCACCACATTATTTTAGCAAGTCTCATGAAGAGCTCATGTAGCTCATGTGCTATTTTTAGAACAGATTATTTTGATTGGTTTACAGACAGAGTCAGGGATTTCTACAACATATGAATCTGTAGCAGTTTGAAAAATCTGCTTACATTTAGTTTAGATGTTCAACATGGTTGGTGTATATCCATGTTTAAAATATGGGAAAGCATAATACCCTTTATTTAAGAGACATGCATGTATCTTAAGCTAATCTTGATTTAAGCTGTCTGAAATAAAGGACAGGCAGCAGGAAAGATTACTTTGGCTGCTTGAGTTGGAAAGTAGTGCTGGTAAGATAACAGAGTGAAAAGACAGATTGCTTGAGCTCATGGTAATGTTAGCTTCATAAACTCAGATATACACACACACATTCACATACTGCCAGGACCTCCATTATACAGGCATAACGGTAGCATACTATACCTTCATTATGTAAGCTGTGACTGGACTGACTACCTTCCTGCTGTTTGGCTTTGGTCTTTAGTTTGAAGGAGACAGCTTTTAAAATCCATCATGATACTAAATCTGAAGAGACTGAAATCTCATTTGCTGTTGCGCTGATCTGCAAGCTAAATATTTGCTCTTTGATTTATGTGCAACCGAAAAATTACCACTGGTTGCAGTGTACTGGAGTGCAGACATGATTGTTTTCTTCATGTTTTGGTCTTGGTTAATTGTATGAGCTATCGTTGTATCAAAGGGCACGCAAAAAACAACAACAAAAAAAAAACCAACAACATAATTTTATGTCAGGATTAGTAAAAAATATTAACTGTTTAGCCTAAGCTCTTTTTAAGTCTGTTGCTTGGGGCTTTTCATTCATATGTTATTCATAGTTTACACAAGGCTACATATTGTATTTTAGAGGCAAAGTTAGTGTCCCATCATTTTAAGTTAGTATTATTAAGGTTCATTTGTCGGTCATTAAGCCTTATCCAACAGAATCTCTATGTCTGCCGTTGCACTCGGACACACACCTACGTGTATGCACACGGTTGCCTGGGGAAATGTCAGGTATGGTTAACTTAACGACCCAACCCAGAGTAATGTTCAAAGCTATCCACCTCAGGCTGTAAGGCATTGCAGAGCTGATCTGAACAGGCATGGCGTGTCCAATCGGCTTTCCTGGTTTTCTCGACACATCACACAAAGCTCAACGAAGGCTCAACAATGATTTATGGTACTGTGCAAGCAAAACAAAAAAATTGTACCTTTGAGGTGGATGCACATCCCTTGTCTAATTACTTTATAATTTCTACAACATATTTTCAATATCTGCTTCTGCTATTGAAGTTGCTTAATGTTAATAAAGGGATGTTTGAAACCTTATGAAACTTCCTCAAGGCCATTGGTCAGCAGTGGTATACATCACTTTTTCAACTGGCTGCACACTGAGATTTCCATGAAGCATTTAGCTCTCCCACTGCTCTGTGGTTACATCATCAGTGCTCTGTCTGTCAACCCGATGATGCCAGGACTACTGCGTTAGATGCACAGAGCCAAGGGGAGGAGCTGATGACGGTTGGTGATGCCACCATGAAATTTTAATTTGAGTGTAAAGGACATAAGATCAGGTGGTACATTTAGGAATATGAGAAAATACACATTTATTTATGTGGATGAGGTGCTCAAATAATTTCTTTTTGACTTTTTTTGTTAGAACTCAACTATCATCTGCCTTCTTCTTCTGTGCTCTTAAACTTGTGCAAAGGAAACATATTTTACTTCCTTGCACAGAAAACCAGGATCATCCATCTCAAGTACTCAGGTTCTGTGCCTTCCTAAATGTGTAAACAATAAACTTTAGCTCAAAATTAATGGAAGCTTTTGAACTATGATTGATGGGATTTTTCCTCATCAGTCAAGGCCCCTGGCTCATGTTTGACAATCAGGTCAGCTTGATGGTTGTCATGCATCAGCCTAAAGTGTGGAGATATCTGCAGAATTTGACCCAATGCCAAGTCTTTAGCAGATGGCCCAACAGCAAAACAGTGCCCACGATGAGAAAGCTGCTCAGTATTGGAGGCACCAGCTGGTGATCAGAGAAAAACAGAAGGGAAGTCTTATGCTTTTGTGAGAAGATGAGTAACGCTGGTTTTCTATTATTATTATTATTATTACCTTACCTTTGATAGTTGCTTAAAATTTTCCTTAAAATGGGGATACCAGTCTTTACTACATGTTATACATGGATATGAATTAACAATCTTTTTCTGCCCGCTGGGCTCACCTCTTCCTTTCTGTTTGTTTTGCCTCCTCAGTTTCTCTCCATTGGTTTGGCTCATTTCGTGAAACAGAAATTACATTCTGAAAATAAAATGGAAAAACCTCCAAACCACTTGGCAGTTGTTCAAAACATAATCGAAGACCTGTTCATTTCACCAAATTGCAAATGTCGATCTTCTTGATGTAAAGTGATTGTTGATTCTCAGTCTAATGGTTGTTCTCTCCAAAACACGTCAGCATCATTTCACTGTGTAGGTTATCACATGCAGAATAGTCTGTTCAGCTGTCAGTTAGTCAACAACATAATGCCATGAAAACTGTGTGTGAATGTCTTGGAACATTTGATAAACTGATTAACTGACAGTCAGGAAACATGAACTTGTCTAATGAAGGGGGAGTTTCACACATCTCAGATGACCAATCAGATTGTGTGTTTAGTTACCTGACAGGTGCTGTCTGTGGCTGTGAATGCTGCCAAACGTAAATATAGAGCTTGACCCTTTTATATGTTTGTATTACAAGGGCTGCACAGTGGTGCAACGTTTGGTGCTGCAGCCTCACAGCAAGAAGGTCACCGGTTTGAATCCCAGTTCGACTGGTGGCCTTTCTGTGTGGAGTTTGCATGTTCTCTCCGTGCATGTGTGGGTTCTCTCCGGGTACTCCAGCTTCCTCCCACAGTCCAAAAACATGCTCATCTGGTTAACTGGTGATTCTAAATTTCCCATAGGTGTGAGTGTGAAAGGTTGTCTGTCTCTGTGTGTCAGCCCTGTGATTGGCTGGAGACCAGTCCAGGGTGTACCCCACCTCTCACCCTAAGACAGCTGGGATAGACTCCAGACACCTGAACCGGATAAGAGGGATAGAAGATGAATGAATAACGAGTGTTTATAATATAATACATTATGCTGTATACATTCTCCTTTTGCTCTAGTTTATGGAAGTTACTTTATGTGTGTGAATAATAATGGTTACAGTTTATTTGTCAGTGTGAGTGCAATGTGTGATGTCAAACCTTGGAGGCTATTCTTCTGTTAAAACCATTTTTCCCTCAGTTTTAAACACACTTTTATTCTGTTAGCTAGACAAAAAAGTGGTACAGTGATTGTTGTCAGTGAAGGACTGGGCTAAGACTGAGAGGTGGACATGTTTAATCTGACATTGTAACAAAACATCTAAACACTTTGACATGAAGCGCTTACACACTGCTAAAGGGACGATGCATTTTAAGGGCACTGACTGTTTATATGAGAAAAGAATTTGGCTTTGAAGCATGAGTGAATTGTTATGGGAGAGATATGAGCTTTTGCAGGTGAACCATGGTGTTGTGCTGAACTGTGAGACTGTTTCTCTAAATGATCTTCAAGTTTTGAGAATGTAATGTCCTTTTCAAGAAATGATTCAAACCAATGGAGAAAAGAGAGTCAGAAAGAACCTTCTCTGCTCTGATTTAGACATTTACAAGAGTGCATATTTTTTTTTATTTCTTTTTGGTATAATGTTACTGCTGAAATGTATCTTCAAATGGAAGACATACTGCTGTGACATTACACTCTAAATAGATCTTCAGACTGCTCCTGACGCTCTCACAAACACTCAAACCTGTCACTTCTCTTCCTCTTTGTTTTGAAGCTCAAATTGCCACCAGCTTACGTGCTTGAACTGTGGTCTCAGGAGGTGGAGGCTTGTCTGTTGCATCATAAATGATACTGAAATAGTATCTCTGTAACACTGGCACCAGGTGCTGCAGTTGAATCAAATGGTCCACAATGACACCAAGAGTTTTAAAATCAAAGCTTTTCTGACACTGGCATCGTCTGCAGTTTATTTAAGGGATCAAACATGAGGACTGAATGCTTCCTCATCCTCTTCTGTTGGCTCTCTCTTGGGACGGCAGTCATGCTCTCTCGTCCATTTCTAGTTCTCTCAGTTATGTTAGCAGAAGGCAAGCTAAGCTGCTTGGGATGGTCCAAAAGTCCATGAGGACGTAAACCTTTCAAAGAAGTTCTTACTTGTGTGGTGTGTGGGAATAAATGTGTTCATGAATGTGTGGTGTGTGTGTGTGTGTGTGTCAGAATCAGAATCAGAAATACTTTATTGATCCCCAAGGGGAAATTGCTTGAAAAGCAGGTCCCACCGAAATTTGAACTCAGATTGCCGGATTCAGAGTCCAGAGTGCTGACCATTACACCATGGAACCAGGTCATGAGAGAGGCAGATTGGTGTGGTTCTCTTACAAGAACTAGCTGCAACTAACGATTATTTTCATGATTGATCAATTGATTATTCTCTTGATTAATCGAGTAGTTATTTGGTCCATAAAATGGTGAAAACTGTCAATGTTTCTCTGGGTCCAAGATGACATCATCAGATGTCTTGTTTGCAAACCAAAGATATTCAGGACTGTCATAGAGAAGCAAAGAAACCTGAAAATATTCACATCTATGAAGCTCAAATTAGAGAATTTGGACTTCTTTTCTTAAATAATTACTTAAACCAATTAATCCATTATCAAAATAGTCAACGATTAATATAGTAATTGATTAATAATCAATTATTTGATTAAATGTTGCAGCTCTAATTTAGATACACTTAATCTACTGTGCAAATTTATCAAATTAACTTCTGATAGAGGTACACAAACCAGCACAAAGCACCAGAGGGGGGGGGGGGGGGGGGGGGGTACAGGTAGCCCATAAAGAATAGATATACAAGTTAAATTCAAAAAGGTCTAGTCCAGAAAATATATTGAATCAAATGCCCGGAACATCATAGTCTGTAAAACTTGATTTAATTTTTTTGTAATGTTAAATTTTGTTTTTTTACTTCATTCATGAACTGAAAATAGTGTTTCAGTGGTTGTTTTTTATTCTTAATTCATTTCTGACTTTGAAGAGTTTCAATGTTTTGGCTCAAATTTAGGGAAAAAACAATGAAATGAGTTTTAAACTCCTCACTGCTGAAGTTTTGTAGGAAACTCTGAGAAAGAAAGAGTTCAAACTGTTTTCATCTTTTCATGACAGATTTGTTAACTCTGTATATAAACATACATTTGACAGTATTTATGGTGGTTTAACCTTTAAGTAAACAGGAACATTTACAGCAGACAGTGAAATGGTTATTATCTTATTAAACTGAAGAAGGGCTTTACTCAACAATAAGAGAGAATCAACCCAAACAGTTGTTTAGTGATTGTTCACGGTCTCTGAGCATCAGACTGATTTTGTGCTCTCAAAGGTAAAAATAAACATGAATGAGTCGCTCCACCTTTCTTTTCTTAGACTGCGTAATTTGAGGATGTTTTTCTCTCTAACTCCAGCTCACTCCTCTCTTTGCCTTCTCTTTCTTTATTTTTCTCTCCATCCTTCTTTCTTCTGCCCCTGGCTTCTAAACTTTTGCCTGCATGCAGAGCAGCAATATTTAAGACCTGGAATGCAGAGCCTTCATTGGCTTAACTCAAATGCAATTGGTCCATACGTTTCCAGCGCTGCTCTATCAAAACTGTGAACACTGTAAAAGCTGCGCCACTGAAAATAGAAGAGTTTTGTCTAAAATTTATTGATGATAGGTCCAGGTCTGAATAGCATGGCTTCCTGGACCAGGACCACGGCCAGCCTTTTGGCGACCCTTGCTCTAAAGTAAACAACGTGTAATTTACCAGTAGAGCTACACCCAGTGGCTGGAAGCCGTTCATGGCTGCTGTCTTAGGTTGAAATCAAGACAATCACATTATTAATTAATTTATTATCATGAGAAAACGATCTTTGTTATATTGTGTTAATGAAATAATAAGTAGTTATGATAAGATAACAGTCCATATAGAAAAGATAAATCCATGGCCTTTGACATCAAGCCAAACTACTCTACAAAATCAAGAAACAAAGTGTTGATAGTAACTGATTAATAAAATGGCATGTTGGATACATCATGACACTAAAAACAGATGACTTTCATATCCTGTGCAGAGGTCTTGACCTGCCTGATGTACAGCAAGTTACAGTTACAGCAAGTTTCCAGCACTGAAGATGACATGCAGGAGGATGGATAAAACCTCTTTTCCTCTGAGAGATTCCCAAACAAATACAGACCTGGATCATTAGGTAGAGTTGTCGCCCCACAATCAGAAAGTTGTGGGTTCGATTCCAGCTCCTGCAGTCACATGCCGAAGTGTCCTTGAGCAAGACACTGAACCCCCAAGTTGCTCCCACTGTTGTTCAGTGGTGTATGAATGTTGTGTGTTAGATATAGCTGATGGTTTGATTAGCTTACACTGGCCATCAGTGTGTGAATGTGGTGTGGATGGGTGAATGAGGCTAGCAGTGTAAAGCGCTTTGAGTAGTCGGTAAGACTAGAAAAGCGCTATTTAAGTACTGGTCCATTTACCATTTATCATATAATATTAAATGGATCTAGACTTTTCATCTAAATGTAACCAGTGTTCAGTGGTTGAACCTAAAGCTGGAATTCGAGGATTCCCAAAATTTGTAGGCTCAACTTTCCTTTTGAAAAGAAACATGAATGCAGTGCTTCATTCGCTTTTAAACCATTTTCTGTGAATATCTGGGAAACATTGGGACTAAAGGGATTTTACGGTGTTAGTAGGTGATTTGCATGTTTTTTCATCAGGTTGTACCACACACTGAACATTATTTTCTACTTCTCCTGTCAAAAGATTTCTGTCATTTGAATCTGACCTTGACTAAATGCATTTGTCTCAAATTGTTGCATTAAAAACAAAACAGAAATGAAATGATGTCCTCCTTCACGAGACTCCTTATTAAAACAAGCATTCCTGCCATCTTAAAAGCTTTGTGGCATTACTGTTGGTACGTTTGCTTCCTCCAAGGTCAACTGTGTTTGTCTTTACATTGTTTGGCCTTCAGGGGCAGACTAATGGTGAATATCATGTTATTTGTGTGAGTGAACATGTTCACAGCTGTTTCTTTCCCAGACTGCTGAGGAAATGGTCTGTGAAACATAATCCGTCAATTATTCCCAGCTTTGATCGCCCCCCCCCCCCTCGCTTCTTTCTCTGTCACATGCTTCAAATCGTATCGTGTCAGTGCGCACACTGGAGCACAGATCTTTCCCGCCCTGAGCCAAGTCGAATCAGCTGGGAAGCTATTGACACAGTGAAGCCAAATTCAACACAGGGAGAAGCACACCGACAAAGACATGAAACATTAGAAGTTAAAACAAAATACGATGACACCGTGCTGTGCAGATTATACTCCGTCTCAAACAGAGCCAGTGTGTGGAAGAGCTTATAAAAGCTTATAGATTTTTTATAGGTGGTATTAGCAAGTGAAGGCTGTGATGGAAGCTGAGTCAGTGGTGTGGAAGAACAGAAAGCAGGTCATGCGAGTTCAGTTTAATCATCGGTGCATGGATTGATCAAAAAGCGCGCACTGTTCAAGGGAAGGCTGAGTAAAAGAGGGAAACAGCATTTGCAGTTTTTCAATTTTTTATCAGAATCATACTCTGGGACTGAATTCATGTTGATGAACTAATATGAAATGTTTTGGTAAGGTGTAGTCCCTTCAGTCAGGTTTTTAAAGGCGTCTTCATAAACCAGTTGTTTAAAGAAAATCATGCAGTCTGCTTCTGAGCGGAGAGATAGAAGTGACAGAGGAGTGGAGCCAGCGCAGATAATAAGGAGAAAAATGTGAGAACTCAGAGATCAAAGCAGAAAGATAGAGATGGTTCAGATGAAAGGTGGTTTATAAGATAAAGAGTTCATCCCCCTCCACTCCAAAACACTTCAAGTAAAGTCATTTTCTCAGATACAGGTGAATCTGTCATTCAGATGTGATCCTCTTCTGTTTTGTGGCCCCTTGGTATTCATATAGACTTGCACAGACTACACTTGAGCTGTAACACTTAATCAAATAATCGATTATTAATCAATTACTAAATTAATCAACTATTTTGATAATGGATTACTCAGTTTAAGTAATTATTAGTAAAGAAAAAGAAGTCTGAATTCTCTGATTTCAGCTTCAAAAATGTGAATATTTTCTGGTTTCTTCAGACCAAATAACTACTCCATTAATTGAGAGAATAACTGATAGATTAATCGATTATGAAAATAATCGTTAGTTGCAGCCCTGGACTACACTGTAGATTTGATGGCTCCATCTGTGCAGTGTCTACCTGTGTTTCAGCATGGATGAAGTGTATGAGTTGTACTTTATGTAAGGATAAAAGAATATGGTTTTGCTTGATTTTTGGTAGCATGCATGAATGGATGCTACTACTGAATCTATCAGAGTGTCAGCGCCATTATAGCTAGAGGAACTTTTTGAGTGTTTTAGGACATTTTTTTTCCAAATTCTAATTCAGTCTTTCCAAACATGGTGCTCATGTAAAATGGTCAATTTGCTGAGGATTATCAAAAGTTTCTTCTTGTTCTGAGCAATTTGTGTTGTACGCTGGGAACTGGTCACATTGGAGATGGTTTTATTTGTGTTTTTGATTAAATTCCCTGTGAGGACTTTCTAAGTGATCCTTAAAAAGTCTAAGTTCTAGATATATGCCTGATCTTAATCCACTATTTAATATGAGATTATCTGCTCCAAAGTAGGTTATTTCTAAATGCTATTTCTTAGCTTCCTTATCGGGTCAATCAATCAATCAGTCAATCAGTCAATCAATCAATCAATCAATCAATCAATCAATCAATCTTTATTTATATAGCGCTAATTCACAACGAACGTTATCTCAAGATGCTTTCCAAAAGCGTTAACAGGTCTAGACCTGTAAATGATAATAAAATTTTATTAACAGAGACCCAACATCAAGACAAGATAAGAAGTCTGATCTCATCTTAACCCAACATGAGTACAGAGCTTTACAGCATTTAGTGAGTTTCGATGAAGAGGAAAAACTTCCCTTTAACTGGCTGGAGATTCTACCCCAGTTGAAAGCACAAGGTTACTAATTTCATCTCTAATTTTTAATATGTTATCATTAAAGAAGCTCATGAAGTCCTCACTGCTAAGCGATGGAGGAATGCGTGGCTCAGTAGAGCTATGACTGTTTGTCAGCCTGGCTACAGTGCTGAAAAGGAATCTTAGATTATTTTTATTCTCTTCAATAAGCGATGAATAATAAGCAGCACGCGCAAGTCGCAGGGCCTTACTATATTCATTTAAGCTATTTCTCCAACGAGAACAGGACTCTGTTGTTTTAGTTGAGCGCCAAATTTTTTCTAATTTCCTCGATTTTTGTTTGAGCTCACGAGTTTGAACATTATACCACAGAGCTGAACTCTGTCGTCTAAGAGTCCTCTGTTTATGTGGAGCGACTGAGTCGAGAACGGCTTGAAGAGAACCCGTAGTATCAGCAACAAGCTGATCAAGCTGAGAGGGAGCATTGGAGCTCTCTGCTACAGTAGAGTAAGACACTGACTTCAAGGCAGCTGGAATAGCTTCCTTGAAAATGTATACAGCTCTATCAGACAAGCTCCTAGTTAAGATATTTTCATTGACTGGAGAAAAGTCCAATAAGGAGAACTCAAAAGTGACTAAGAAGTGATCAGACAGAAGAGGATTCTGTGGGAAAACCGCTAAATTGACAGCTTCCAGGCCATGTGCAACAAAAAGATCTAAGGTGTGACAGGGTTGGACAGGATTGATTTACTGCATCAGTCTCTATGATAACACCACGCTAAAGTTTAGCAGTGAGAAGAGAGATCTGTGGGGGGGTTTTTTTAATTTTTTTTGGGGGTCTTTTTATGCTTTCACTGTGATAGGACAGGACAGTGGACAGAGCAGGAAATAGGTGTGACATGCAGGAAAGTCCATAATCAGACTTGAACTCTGGCTGTTAGCTCAAAGGCTTTTTTGCCCATATGAAGTGCAACCTAGACCCCTCGGCCATCTGCACTCCAAGAATTTTGTTTTTCTCTGCCAAAAACAGTGTCTTGGATTAGTTTTGTAGTAATGTTGGACACTGGAGTTGGGCTGTCAACAAGAAAAAGGACAGAACAGCAGAATAAAGCTAAATAGGGGAGCGATAGAGCGCGAGCTGAAGGCTAAAACATGAGCTAAAGGCTAAAACACAAGTTAATCTGTTTGTGATAAGGTTCATTCCAACCCACATGCAGCAGTTATTCTGCAGTGATCTGATCAAACTTGAGAGTCTGTCAATAAAATGAAGAGTGAGGTTAGGTTAGCTCTGACTGGTGAGGTTGGAGCTGGTAGATGAGCTCTGGTTGGACAGAACCAGGACTCACAATCATTACAAGTTAGGGACACATCTCAGAGCACCAGGCTGTGAGTTGAGTTGAATATAGCTGGCTATGAAACTATGCAACAAACAAAGTTTGCTTGTTGTCATGTTTCAAACATTAGCGCTACATAGTTATTAATGAATATATTACCTTGTCGCCTTTTATCCAGAGTTGACTTGAACTTCTGTATAAGAAGTTGATGGAAGTGAAAAGGCAGGAGATTTTTAGGACTTGTTCATGAGAATGAATGGAGCTAATTCCTAAACATTGCCACCTTCGCTTGTCAGTACAAGAGTTACCAGCCAGTCAACAAAGTATAAACAGAATGACGGTCACATGAAGTGTCTGAGCTGTAAGTTAAGCTGCAGGCTGGAAGTAGCTTACATTCAGCCTGCTGCTTGCCCAACCAAAAGTTTGAGCCACTAGTAGTCTGTCTTAACATTAGCATAGTCATTTCAGGAGACAAACATTGTCAGTGTGTTCTCAGACTTAACTGTGTTTGTGTAAATCTGCTGTAGATTTAATAAGATGATTAACTCTGAACAGTACATAGCCAGCACAGGTGCTCAAGGTCTGTTAAGCTGGTTGTGCCCTTTTCTGGAGAATGCACACACTTTATCAGTGTACACAAGGGAGGCTCTTCTCACACTCATCTGTGTCCCCTCAGAGACTGCCACCTATTAAAAACAGCCACAGTGGTGTCATGGTCGTTAAGGGAACCACAATTAGAAGACGCATTAACAATGGGGATTAATTTGCTGCCCTGCCCTCCCTGTGCTGTCTGCTATTGTTACTGTCAAGTTCCTTAGCCAAACATCCCTTTAAATGGTCCTTTCTTCTTTTCTTTCTTGTCTCATTTTCAACCTTCAGTCTGGATTGAAGTGTTCTTGAGGTGAACCAGTGGTCTTGTTCTTTAGGGAAGCATAGAGGAAAACATTCAGGTCTCCTTGTTTTCTCTGTCCTTACCCTGGGGACGGGCAGAAGGAGAAACAGGAACAGAAGAGGGCAGAGCGATTGACTACAGAGAAGAAGATTGAAAGGCAGCAGAGGGGTGATAGAGTATGGAGGAGTGGCTGCAGCGGGGAGTATCAACCTTTCTTTATCATCTTTATGTCTCACCTTTTCCCACCGTGTTTCGTGTCCAGGGATAAAACACATAGTACAGCAAGCTGCTCCTTTTTACTGGCTACATCTTATAATAGAGAGAGCCATTTAACAAATTCATATCTTGCACATCGCACAGTGCCTACAAGACCCTGAATGGGGGATGGAGCATCTCGGAGAGTGATGAAAAATCGGTGTAAAAGAGGGCAGAAGGAAAGGAGAGGGGGATGGGAGGGGAAGACTGAGATTGATGAAGCCTGAGGACTAAGAATGAGAAGCAGGTTGAAAGGGAGGACACGCTGATGGAGGGAGGATGGCAAATGTGCTCATGGGTTTTTCAAATGCACATTAAAATTTTATATCACACTCGTTCCTTTCTGCAGTTCAGTATCACCTTCATGTGGTCTGTATTTCTGAGGTATGTTTCAATGAAAAGAGGAATATCTTAGCACCATGGGTGGAAATGCTGACTCAACCTAACTATATGCTGAGCTACAGTGTTAAAGGTTGCTGTAAATTTTACAGTAAATTAAACATACTGAATGTCTGATCAAGGTGGCTTATTAAGCTAATGTAAGATAAGATGTAAAGATGCAGCTTGATTCCTGGAATGAAATAACATACTAAGGATATTTCTCATAGTTTTCGGGGATATTCTTCCCAGTTTAAAGCTTTAAAGAATTAGATCATTTATGCCAACTCATACCAGTCTTGTCCTCTGTCTCTGTCCAAGGTGCTGAAACCAACTCTTTAAGACTACTGTATTTCCATGGTGATGACAAATTGAAGCCTTTAAAGCAGTTTTTTTCCCTGCATCTCTCTTGTTATCTTTACCACATCTTAACAAAAACTTGCATCGAGGGCAAAGAGAAGCACTTAACATTTAGCCCCTTAATTCATCTGCAGCTAGGTTTTTTTTTATTACTTCAGAGTCTATTCACACTGAATGCTTTTCATGGTACACTTGTGGTCACACTCGCTAAAGGAACTGGACCGTAGGGCTGAAGCATGCTTGGGCACGGTACGAATGGCCAGTGTGTCTGCTCCTTAAGCCTGTTTTCATGCAATTAAATGTGAGAGGCATGTTTCACTTTGTGACACGTTTCACTTTCCCACAATGAAAGTGAAACATGTATACGCAAAGTGGAGTAAGATGTCAGTGTTTCCACTGAAAACTCTGACTTGTCGTTTACACGGCAACAGTGGCTGCAGCGTTTCATAAAAATACCACTGGAGGCTGTTTTTAAAGTTTTCCAGTTTAGGTCGACTAAAACGCTGAGGCAGAAACACAACAATACTTTTGCATTTCATCCTAAAACTGTTGTCGTATAAACAGGCCTAACTGACAGCTTAAATGACGGGTGCAACAAGAAAAGAAGAATGAAAAAGCAGAGACTGAACAGTGCATGACGTAAAAAGTGGGAGAGTTGAATTAAATAAATAAATAAAAAAACAAAACAAACAAACAAACAGATGAATAATAACACTTTCTCTCCTTGAGGACACTTTAATCCCAACACACTTGACTGTTTACAGCTGTGACTTCAGCAGAACCATGCTAAACATTTTGTTCAGAGAATCTTTCATTAATGTCGACAATGACGTGGACAAATCTGTTTGCTCTTAAACCAACTAGTTTGGTGTACAACTGTTTAAACTGATAATGTACCTTTTTTTTTTCAGCTAAACTCTGACTTGACAACTCTTTCTAAACTAATCTCTGGAGTGGGATTTGAGGGAACTTCCTGCCCATGGCCATATTAATGAATGCTGGATGCATTTTTAATAAATGAGCCAACCAGAGCAACTTGTAACCAGAGCTGGACCTGTCACTCGTTAATTACCTGTGCTATTGTTCAATTTTTGTAAGTGGACTTTAAGAAAAAAGATGCATTTAAAAACCTTTAACTTCTCTGGTTTCTCTGACTGTTTCTACAGCAATCAGACGGTGCTTCACCAGTTCTGCTGTCCTGCCCCTGATGCCCCAGAGGGGGAAACCTCTACCGCTTGTGTCCCCAGGTAAGATATCTGTGTCCCTGTCACATCTGCACAGATATATATATTTTTTTTACTTCTAACAACTGAATTTTTTTTATGTGAACTTTGGTCGCAGCCACTTATCATGCATCCTGTTAATAGCGGTGCTGCAGTAGCTACTTTAGATGAAAAAAAAAACACAACTACCCCAGCAGTGTTTTCTGAGTTGAAGTGGTTCTAAGTGTTCTAATCAGAATCTGTTTTCCATAATTGAAAAAAATAATGAGAGACAAAATTATGTCACATCAGCTTGGGTTTTGAGTCATATTGAGGCAAAAGGAAGAAATCCTACAACCCCAGTTCCAGTGAATTTGGGATGTTGTGTAAAATGTAAATAAAAACAGAATACAATGATTATAAATCCTGTTTAATCTATATTCAACTGAATACACTGCAAAGACAAGATATTTATTGTTTAAACTGATAAACATCCTTTATACAGTGATGTTGGTTTTTAATGCAGTGCTGCCTGAGGGGTCAAAGGTCACGGGCATTCAATGTTGGTTTTCAGCCTTGCTGCTTACATGCAGAGATTTCTCCAGATTCTCTGAATCTTTTGATGATATTATGGACTGTAGATGATCAAATCCATCAATTCTTTGACATTCTACATTGCAAAAAGTTTTTCAGTTTGAACAATAAATATCTTGTCTTTGTAGTGTATTCAATTGAATATAGGTTAAACAAGATGTGCAAAGCATTGTATTCTATTTTTATTTATGTTTTACACAACATCCAAACTTCAGTGGAATTAGGTTTGTGATGGGATCTGAAGCATGCTAGATTTGTTAGGGCCATGTTATTGGTGATAAATCCTCTGGATCTGAGTAATACATCCACTTCAATCGAATCATGATACCATGTTGATGATCATGTTCCTGCTCTATTTTTTTTTTTTTTAATGAAACTGAATATGAAGCAGGAGTCGGAAATCCAACAAAGAATAAATGTCAGGGGTTTTTTTTGTTTTTTTTTCTCAAAAAGTTTTTCAGGTTGACCAGTTAGATCAATTTCGCCCAATATCCCAGAGAAGAGATAATAGAACAAATAAAAAATTGTTGCTATAATTGGTTTTCCAAGATGGCTTTTAGGGTAATGATTGAGAATGAGAAACAAAACACAGAGCAAGATAAGCATGAGCAAAAAGAAATAAAAAAAATAAAAGCCTTGGATGAGCTTGTGTCTTGCCTCTTTCCAGCAGGATCGACAGCACAAAAATGCTGTATTTACCTCCTGCCTTTGTTTACCCAGGGGCACTCAGCCATCAGAGTTTCACTGCAAATTATGGCATTCATCATTTGCAATTAAGCCATCCGTCCCCCCAAAATGGTTTGTTTGTTGCTAAATGAATGCTCTGCAAGTTTGTTGTGCTGCATTGTCCGTACTTAGCAGAAAATAGCAGTATAACAGATTGATTACAAATCGAAATCCCTGTGGTGCTGAGCATGATAAGTGGAAGAAGCCTCTGAGTGTCTAAATCAGTCTTTTCAAAAGCTTAGAGAGCTTGGTTGTATGAAAACAGCCCTGTGGTCAAAGAAGAGGACTGTACAAGCCCAATTCCAAAAAAATCTTTGGACGCTGTGTAAAACATGAATGAAAGGGTTAGGGTTAGTTAAAATCATTTAAAGCCTTGTATAATTGAAAATGGTGAAAAGAAAATATACAGATGTTGGAAACAAAATACTTTATGTAATAATATATTCATACAATGAATGAAGTTACACGTCATTCATATAAAAAAACAAAAACATGTTGCATCACTTCTTCTTTTAACAGCAGTTTAACAAAGGTTTGGGAAACAAGGAGAGCAGTTTGACACTTTCATAAGTGAAATGTGTCTCATGCCCGGCTCCACTGAAGATGCTGGCTACTGACCTTGGAGTAGTGGGCGTCTCTGATACAGTATGTGTATGTATGGCCTTAGCCTGCCTAATTGTGTCTTTGTGATATTCAGAGCTGATGTAGTGGTTTCCACTACAGAGGCATGTAATGCCAGCAATCCAAATCTGTTTTAATCAATGTTTTACACAGTGTCCATTTTTTTATTTATTTAACCTTTATTTAACCAGGTAGAAAACCCATTGAGATCGAGATCTCTTTTGCAAGGGTGACCTGGCCAAGAGGTCAGCAGCACACGTCAATACATAAATACATTACAATAATGCAATAATTTTAAACAGACAATACTTAGAGACCAAATTTGAAGGTAAAATGCTAAAGTGACTCGCAAAAACAAACAAAACAAGAATATATTACAGAATATAATTATCCATCATTTTGACAATAAGGGTTGTAGGTTGGAAAATCATGCAGTAAACTTTTGTCCATACCAGAATAGAAAAAAAAAGCTCAAAAGAGCGCTTTGCAAACAGGTTTAGATTGTAAAAGACTCAAAACCCAAGTTTTTAGCATCATCTTGATTTACAAAGGTCACCCTATGTCTCTACCTCATGTATTGAAGATTTCAGAGGCAGCATTAAGAACTGGATAGAACCAATTGGAGTGACTTTCATGTGATCACATCTGCAGGAGGAAACTAGTAGTTGAGTCAGGAGTACAACAGCTCAAACTTTAGATAACAGAAGCTGTTTGGTGCTGCTTTGTTTCATGATGGCTTTGTTCCTAAGAACCATAAGCTGGAGGTACACATAAAGTGCAAGAAGGTCCTTGCTAAGTTGACCACCCCCAACCTTACCCCCCTTACCTCCCTCTTCTCAACCAATATCTGAAGTAAAACCACTTCAAAAGGACAACTCTCTGGGGCTGAGACAGAAAGCAGCCTGTGGTTCTCTCTTCCTTTTGTTCGTTTTGTTCTTATGGCGTCTTTATCTCTTTTTGAAAGCTGTATTCTGTTGTTCTGTTGTCGTTGATTTCTGTATTTCCGCATTGTTGTCAGTGATTTGTTGATCATTTACTCACATGGCATCCCTGCATCACATCACTGTGACATAACTCCACACAGCACCCACACCTCATTGCATCCATCATCATTCATGTTCACTTCATTCGGGCTTGTCTCTCCACTGTGGTCACGCAGTTTGAAAGAGTCATGTACGAATATTATCACATGTAACTAAAGTGTAATCTCTACTATGTTAAGCTACCATAATGCATTGATGTGTGTACTGTAGGGTCTTTCCCATGCTGGAAACTGGTGAGCCTTCTAGTTGACACATGTAATGCATCTGTGTTCATGTGAAAAAAAAAACAAACAAACCCAAAATGTTCTTATCATGTTGCATGCTTTGGCTTGGCAGTTATCAGAACATAGCTCCCTGTTTGTCTCTGTGTGTGTGTGCTTGTGCGTGTGAGTGTTAATGCACAGTGTGCCAAAACATATATTCTCCAGGAAAACACACACCACTGCGCACTCCACTAGATCAGCAAGGGAACCCGTGAAAGGCTGGCTAAAGGCGATGAGTAAGCCACTGAACATCCACTGATGTGTAGGCCTTGTTTAGCTGTTCTCTCTTATTTACAAGCTTTAAGCAACGTCACAACATGCTTCAGTCAATTCGACAAAGGGCAAACATCTCAGAGGGGGATAATGTCATTTTTCTAGGAACGAATAATTACACTTTGACGGCACAGTTTGGTACCAGCAAAAGATATATCAACATCTCCAGGATTTTGCAATAGTATTTCAAGTAACATTTTGGCCTTTAATGCCTTTATGTGCTGATAGCATAGGGGATGGAGTGGGATACTGGGCTTTATTCAAAAAATAAGTAAGCAAGTACATACATACATACATACATACATACATACATACATACATACATACATACATACATACATACATAAAATGACTATAACTTCTCTATACAGGAAAGATAAAACTCAGCCAGGATCCGTAGTTGTGATCCAACAATGCATCTTTGAATACAAACCCGCTAATATTACTTGACACCAGTGACATTGGTGCTTTGTGCTGCTGGACTTATTGTAACTCAGTTGGGCTCCTGACTAGGGCTGCCAAGATTAGTCGACTAGTCACGATGACGTCGACGATCAAATTCGTTGGCGACTTATTTAATAATCGACATCGTCGTTTTAATATTTTTTTAAACTTTATTTTTCCCTCAAAACTGCCGCTGTACTTTCACCTGTCTCGTCTGCTGTTCTGTCCTTGACGCATACACGCAGAAGTGCTAACTGTGATGTCACCGGAAAAGTTATGCTCGACAGTATCATGGCTAGCCGGCAACAGAGCTTGAAAGTTTGGGAGCATTTTTCCAAAATAAAGGAGAAAAGTGTGCAATGCAAAATCTGCAAAGCAGAAATGTCCTTCCATGACAGTACGACGGCGATGCACGAGCATCTGAAAAGACAGCACGCCGTGGCTGATTTATTTTCTGATGAAGAATGACAATCTCGGTAAGCTAATTGGCTAGTTGGCTGCTAACATTAACGTCAACAGGGAGCTAGCTACTTAATAGCGATGTCATGTTTGAATAGAAAATTG
This sequence comes from Labroides dimidiatus, assembly GCA_030710495.1. NCBI lineage: Eukaryota > Metazoa > Chordata > Actinopteri > Labriformes > Labridae > Labroides > Labroides dimidiatus. Next base: position 20,455,202 of record CM061162.1, read on the forward strand.
GTACATTAAAAAAATGTCAGAAATGCTGCTACAAGCTGCAAAGTTCATTAAAAGCTGAATGAACTATGATATTAACTGTCTTCATTTTTAGTTAGCACATACCTTAAACACTTGAAGCTGGAAGCTAATGATGTTAGCTGTATGCTGGTGCAACAAGCTGCAATTTATGTATGATCCGAATAGTCGACTAATCACAAAAAATAATCAGTGACTAGTCGATTATCAAAATAATCGTATGTGGCAGCCCTACTCCTGACTGACACCAAACCTTGTCTGGACATGCTTGTTTCTCCTCATTAAGAACAAATAGGCAGAAAACCAATCACTTTGAGTCTGCATTATCTGTTTCTGTTCAGGTCTTATGTCAGAGCATTTCCATATTTAGTTTCAGCCTCCATCTATATGACTATAGACTGTGGAGATGACTTTTATGGTATTGTGCTTTTTTCAGGCTTCATTCTGTCCCTCTGGTACCCCTGTAGTAGCGTCACATGATTTACAGCTCCAACAAAGTCTTACTGCTTGTTGCTTGAGGCACACCCTTCCAACATGTCATGAACAGTGTTAGGAATAAGAGCATTACTTTTTTCCAGTAACATATATTCTCATTAATTACTCTTTTAAATGTTACAGTGCTGTTTCTGTTTTACCATGTATGTGACCTGGCTGGCTCAGCCAGGCTCCGGACTTGAACTGCACATTAAATGTGTTGGGTTTTTTTTCTGATCGTCTGTCTTTGGGAAGAGGTGACAGACATAAATTATGATGATTGGCTAAAAGGAGAGTACAATATCATGGTGAGCCAGAGTTCAGGTATAACAGTGTTGTTGTTTCAAACCTCAACCTGCTGCAAACAGCTACACGAAAGGAATATGCAAAAATGTTGAGTCTAGAGCAGTCTGTCAAGTTTATAGGATGAAAAGTTTTACAGTGTTCTGCACTACATGTATTGGTGTAGACAGTAACTGTAGTCAGCTTATGTTGTGTCTACAGTTTCAAGTTAGCATTGAGATCTACAGTTACTGTGTTGGCTATGCTTGTATTAGTGTAGCTGTTGAAAGTTAGTGTAGTACAGACAACTGTTAAAGTTACATTAATAAAGAGAATACAAACCAGAGAAGCCTGTAAACTGTTTTAAGGCTACTTTCCCCAGACGTTAGCATCAGATTAGCTGCTAGCTTTAACCAATAACCATCAAGCTGTTTGTGTTTAAATGTTGAACATACGTAGGTCACTCTGTGCATTTACTTGTAAAACAGTTTCACACAGAATTAAAACCTCCATTATCATTTTAAATCCATAAATAAAGGCAGGATTAAACTTAGCTGTGTGAGCTCCAGCTCGAGGGAACACTGAGGAAGGACTGTGAGTTTGAACCTGCTGTGGGACAAATGCCAACTCAGAAAGTTGGCTTTCCCGCATTTTCCAACAAAGAAACATGAGTTTACAGAATCAATGCTCATTGTAATGAACCCCAAGTTAAAACATCCAGTTTCAGTAACTCAGTAAAAACAGACAAGTAGCTCAGTTTGCTGGGCTAACTCACAATTTTACATCAGATGTCAATAATTCAAATTTTCAAGTCCTTACAACTGAAAATACTGTTTCAGGCCAAAAAATACGAGTTGGCTTTTTTTTTTTTTTTTACAGTGTGTGTGCCGCACAGGCGTCCTATCAGAGCACCTTCAGTGGTAGACTGAGACCACTGAGGAGCACAACAGGAGGTCCTTCCTACCTGTGGCAATAAGACTGTGCAACTCCTCCCATTTCTGCAGGAAAGACACAGAACTATCAAACTGACTCAGACTACCTTTCACGCTCACTCTCACACCTAAAGGCAATTTCAAATCACCAATTAACCTGATGAGCATGTTTATGGACTGTGGGGGGAAGCTGGAGTGGCACGGGACATGCTAACTACACGCAGAAAGGCTAACAGGTGAACTGGGATTCAAACAGGTGACCTTCTTGCTCTGAGGCTGCAACGGTAACTGTTGCACCACCATGCAGCCTACAATAATTTTATGTAATAATAGGAGCGCAGATGGCCTGCTGGTTAAGGTTACGCTCCATATGGGCAAAAAGCCCTCGAGCAGGCAGCCTGGGTTCAAGTCTGACCTGTGGGGATTTTCCCAAATGTCACTCCCCACTCTCACCCTGTTTCCTGCTCTATCCCCTGTCCTGTCCTCTCTGATGACAGGCATAAAAAGACATAAAAAGGCAAAATAAAGAATAAGCATACAACAACAACAACAACAACAACAAATAACTAGATACGCCAGATTTACAAAAATCAGTTAAAATAATTAAATAAATAAATAAATAATCATAAAAAAAACAATGAAGGAAAGGGAAACTTCAAATTTTAAACTCCTCACAGACCTATGGCCCAGGACTGACATTTTGCCCCCTTTGGGGGTTGCAATCAATCATTCCCTTTAAGATAACATCTGTAAGTCTTTTACCAGTATACCTGAAAAAGGGAGTCATGTTCTTATCTTATCTTATCTTATCTTATCTTATCTTATCTTATCTTATCTTATCTTATCTTATCACAACAACATGGAACCCAAACTCTGACAAAAAAACAAACCAAAGACCAAATCATGACAGCAAGAAGTAGTGGCAGACGTTAGAAAACAGTAAATAATAACTGAAAAGTCACATTTGTGTGCATATATAAATAAAGCTGCAACTCTTCGGGAGCCAAGCTGGATTCCTGTGTGCTACGGGGGTTAGCCCTATAGTTAGCTTTAACTCCGGCCCTGGAGCAGATCACTGAGTCTGCCCTTTGTTTCCTAGCCCTTTAAAAAAAGTTGGACGGCTCCATTACATATTGACCGTGGAACAATCATGGAGTGAGCTGAAAAAGTTGTTGTAGCACCTTGGATCTTTAATTTAAAGCCAGTGTAGGGTGACAATATGTTGACACCTTGGTGTTGACATCTCGCAGCCTCGCTCAGCCTCTGCAATTTTCTCTGTCTCTGAATCTCACCACACCACAGCCCTTTTTCAGACATTTGTCACAAACATTTTCTTTTGCTTTTTTTATTTAGTTCAGTTTCCATTTGTCTTTTGATTTTAATGTGGTTAGTAAACAACTTTTGTACATTCTACAACCAACGTCTGACAGGGGTGTTGAATTGCAACCAGGCACTGGTCAAAACCAATCTGGAGTGGCTGGATTTGAACCCAACTGACCTAACCACTTGACCACACCGATGCCCACTCTGAATTTTATTTTATTTTATTTATTTATTTTTTCAATTAATGAAAATGAATATTGGTGGAGTTGACAGTCATGATATGTTTCTGGTTCACAGGTTAACAAGCAGTTAGGTCATAAAATAAAGCAGAGAAGAAGAAACCTATTGGTGAAGTATCTGTGATTGCCTTGTGTAACTCAGCTTGACCTCATGATTGGAGACAGCCGGAGGCCTTCAGATAGTGTTGGACAATTACGTCACTACAAATAGTGATGTTAGTAGTTTACATGTTTCAGTAACGACGTGGAAGCATCATTGTTTTCAGAATCAAGTAACTTCTTAATAGCTTATGACAACCACATGGAACCCAAACTGTGACAAAAAAAAAAAACAAAAAACAAACCAAAGACCAAATCATGACAGCAAGAAGTAGTGGCAGATGTTAGAAAACAGTAAATAATAAGTGAAAAGTCATGTTTGTGTGCATATATAAATAAAGCTGCAACTCTTCAGGAGCCAAGCTGGATTCCTGTGTGCTACGGGGCCCTAAAGTTAGGATTAACTCCGGCCCAGGAGCAGATCACTAGGTCTGCCCTGTGGTTCCCGGCCTGGTCTGGCTGCTGAAGCAGAAAAGTTAACACTACATTATGTCTCAGAGCAAAACCCGCTCAAAAATCCAAACTCTTTTACATATTTGAAGATTTTTCAAATTAGTAATGTAATTGTTACTTTTCCTGGTAACTAATGACATTCACGAAGCAGTAACTCTGTTACTAATTCAAGTCAGGAAATATCTTGTTCTGATTTGAGAATGGACCGTTTTGAGTAGGTTACAGACTAATTTAGGGATTTATATAGTGGGTTAAAAATCTGCATGTTTAATATGAACAGCCAGTATTCCTGCTTTACGTCAGTGTTTGAAATATGGGAAAGCATAATACATCCTCATGAAAATCTTGCTAAAGCTACAGAAAAGAGAAGAGTAGGTTCTGTTTTCAAGCATTATTAAGGCTCTACTTGACACCAAATGACACCTGATTTACACTGAGGAAGTCAACCCACCACCACTGTGTGCACTAGTTCTACCTTAGGATAAAGTTAAGACTTATTCTGTACACTGATCCTGTCTCAAAAGTAACAGTCATGATGTTTAATTTACATGTCTCCTTCGAAGGACCGCTCCTTCGAGCGTCCATTAAAAACTTACTGTAGTAACTCGAAGCAGTTCTTGGTGTCTGCACCTGGGGAGTTTTTAATCTGATCAGTCAGAAAGCAGGAAACGAGCAGGAAACGCTGCAGGATCACTTAGATGAGTAGACAGTTGGAAGTTGTAAGCTTGAAAAAAAAGAAAAGGTGTAAAGATCTCACTGTCACACATAATAAGGACCCTGTGGAGGCTGGAAACCCACACTGACAGTCTTGCTACCCTATAGCCAGGATTTAAAAGGTACCCATGGGTTTAGAGACTGTGGAGGATTTGTATTCAGGGTCAACAAGTCGGGCCTATAATCAGAATGGAAGGGCCTGGTTGTGAGGATGGTCACAGCCTTTCACTTTGTAGTCTGAGCCATATTTTGCTGACATTTGCTTCAATTGATCTGAAGAGTTTTGTTGCTTTTGTTGCAGTTCCACACAAGTTTAACATTTGTTTCGCAGTCTAGCTGAGAGTGGGTCAGTCACAGACTGTGGACCTGGTCTTCTTGACATCAACCAAATAGGGGATGCTGATATTAAAACTTAAAAGGTCACTGCAGTAATATCTGGCTCTGATAGAGCACCATGCAGCAGAAATGTTTCCAAAAAGGTCACACTGCTGCAACATGAACAGAATCTCATAGAGAGACAGAGAGAGAGACAGAGAGAGAGGGTGTAAAACGTTTGTATTACTCAATTCACAGCAGGCTGTCATTTCCATCATCACTGTCTTCAAAAAAGGACAAGATCTTTTTTTTAAGTTATTTTTTTGGGCTTTTTTTGCCGTTATTTTGAGAGTCAGGGCAGTGGATCGAGGAGGAAACAGGGTGAGAGTTGGGAGTGACATGCAGGAAAGTCACAACAGATCGGACTTGAACCCAGGCTGCCCACTCAGGAGTTTTTTGAAGTGCAGCCTTAACCACAAGGCCATCTTTGCTCCAAGGACAAGACTCTTTTGTTATTATATTTTTGTAATTATTTGCAAGATTTTTCACTGATTTTTTAAAAAAAAAATTTTTAGCCGTTAAACATTCAAGTTTTGCCCATGTGAAGGCATGGCTGACTTGAGTGACAGGTGGGCACGTGGTAACAGTCTGCAAAGAGGCTAAAGGCCTTCCTCTGTACTTCATCAAAACTCACACTAACTTGGTTCTGCCAAGCTTTTCCAATATGGCGCCCACTGACACTTGACTTGGAGACACCACATCAGGAGCACATACAGGATGTTTTCCAGATTACATCCATGTATCACACGGTCTATGGATGCTTCAAAAGTTGAACTTTTTTCCCTGAACACACTGAAAACACTGAACTGTGCTAAATGGAAAACAGGCTCTGCAAAAGCCAAAGGCCCTGTGTGTGGACACAGATCCTCAGAGTTCAAGTAAAACATGTCTCCTTCATGGCAGAGTCATCCTGTTAACATTATGATGCAGCTGATAGGACATTAAACACATGCTATTTTAGTCACAGAGTTAAATATAAGCTGCTGACAACACAGTTTTTGGCACCATGCTTGAGCCTTTAGTCTCTTGAGCTGCCAAACTGACTCCACTCTGCCACCAGTTCACAGTGCTCACAGAACAGACTGACATCTTGCTCATCACCAGAAAAAAAAACATCTTACACTCGTACATCCACTGTGCTCCCAGCAAATGACACACACTTATGCCTAAACAACGTATGCTATGCTAATTAGCTCACAAAGATCTACCTGCTGTAGAGGAGACTGGTCATCAGGTTTGTCAGTCCCTCTTCTATGACTGTATTTCTCCAGGATACAACAATTTATTTACAAGATCTGATGAACTTTAGTTTTGGGCCATATTTTGTTGCCTGGAAATAAAACCGTTACTTTAAAAGTTACCAGATAGATTTGTAGCTACCATTTGGCTCATAGCACAAGGGTAAATTAGTGATGACCTTCACTTTTGAACCTCTCCATTAAAGTTTACAGCCTTGTGTTTTATGGTCTGCTATATAGAATGCTAAAGTAGTGTAACGGTAGGATGAATCACCATGTCTGATGAAGAATTTGACATTGGTGAAATACAAAATGAAGACAAACACGTTGAGTTACATTCAGATCAGATTCAGAGGGCTTTTCCCTGTGGTTTTATCCCCATCTGAACAATATTCATATTTATAAACGAGCAAAAAATGACAAATTTTCACGTGGTTAAAATAAAACCCTGTCATCTCAAGAGGTCACACTGTGGAAGATTATAGTGTGTCTGCAGGAAATTAATTCTCACCAGCTCATGGCATTAGTAGATAATCTTGACGCCTCGCCAAGACACCTTTTTTCTCCAATTAATCTCTTAGATTAATAATAAACTGCAGTAATTAGTGGAGTCATGCTGTCTGACAAATGGAAAGACCAAGGACACAACTGGATATGTTTTTGCACTTTGTGTAGCCGCATAGACAAGTGAAGGGTGCTGGCTGCTGGGAAGACTGTCAGAGTTACAGGGACCATGATGCATTGTGACAGGCGGACGGGTTGATAAAGTAATCCATACAGAGGGCCATGTTGGAAAATGGAAGCTTTTTCTTGCTTTTTTGGGGGGGTTCTTTCTTTGATGTTGGAACACACCCACAAACATGAGAATACACTCACACTTTGACCTGCAAACAATTTTTTTAGGCCCAAATATTTCTAACTCTGCATTCTGAACATTTTTATGCACTCATTTTTGCCTTTGCACCATTTCATAATTTTAATATAGTCTTGGGTCCTCTATTGCATTTTTTTGAACTCTCAATGTTCATGAAGCACATTTTCTTTTAAAGGTTAATGAATACATAAACTGTGAGAGTTCTTGTTTCTGCAGAATGTTCAGAGCGTTTTGTCTGATGAAAGCTGGGGGCCAAATAAAAATGCATCCCAGGCCATGATTGGCCTCTGGGCCTGACTTTGGACATACCTGCTCAAAAAAAGAGCTCAAAAGGGACATCTACTTTTTGTCCTCACACCAACAGACACTGGGATCAGTCTCCCCTGTGCACCACAAACTATATTTCATAAATCTGGTATCTCACCTCTTCACCCCATGGATTAATATTCGTCCTCCTTTACCTCTTCCTGTGTCTGTGCTGACGTGCTGCCTCAGCTGGAGAAAAGTGACCTTGGCAGCTTGCTGTTGTGTTGTCATGGGAACAGAAGGCACAGCAGGAAGATGTCACATCACATCCAGAGACTGTCTGCCAGGAGTTTGGGCATGTCTGAAATTATTTTACACATTGATGATGACTTCCTTTTTTTTTCTATCTCTGATGTTGAAACATTTGTCGAACAAACTGTACGTCATGTGTTGAATTTCTGCCTCCCATTGGCTTTAATTGTTTTTTCTCTCAGCAAATGAAAAGGAGTTTCATTCCCCTCGGGGGGGCATCCATTTGGCTGGTAGTTTTTGTTTGAGCTCACTCCACTTCAAACACATCTTCTGGGATTTTCACTTGAAAACTGAAATCAGCAGTATTTAAAATGAATGAAAGAGCTTTTAACGAGAGCTCAGTAATTTCCAATCAAAGTTATGCACCAATTGTTTTCCCCTAAGGCCTGCTTTACTCGAGACATTTACCACAGAACAGTCAGATCATATTGGCTTCAATACCATTCACACTTCTGTTGTTTCTGTGCAGACAAACCTTAATGATTCAAGGAAACATACACATATAAGAAGCCACAATGCTCTCACATTCAACACACAGTGCTGTGCCACGTTCCTGCAGTGTCACACCAACACATCTCCCTCTTCAGTGCAACACTGGTACAGAGGAGAGCATCACACGTTGAGATCTGAGAGCCTCTCCTCCTCATCACATCCCGTTCCGCAGCTTATCTCAGCATTGTGAGGCAAGCGGGTTTTATTCCAGAGGAGATTTAATAAAAGCAAAGCATTTTGATGACTTTGCTGCAGCATCTCTTGTGTGGATGCACTCTCAAATGTTCAGTGTGTGTGAGCCTCGGTATCAGCACTCACAAGTTTCAGACGAGGTATTAAAAGCCAGCCCCTGGTTCTTGGATCTTCTGTGACACATAAACTGCTTTTAAAATCAGAGTGACTGCTGTTAAGGGAATGGAGTGTATCTATAAGGAAGAGCTCTGATGATTTGACGTGTCAGTATATGAGGGATACAGAGTGCTGCTGAACCGCTGTTTGTTTTCTGTGGTGCTGCAGGAGCTTTTTCAGGTCAAGGAAGTAACCTCAAATTCTAACAGCATTCTGTTTAGCTTGCTGACAACTATTACGTTGCAGACTAGAGATATAGAATTAATTATCGGGTTGTCTGATATTAAACCTTCCCATTTAAAGTAAGAAATGAGACCAAATTGAGCAAAATTTATCTAACACGACCAAACACTTGACTGTTAGAGTAAATAATCTCAGATTGGTCTGCAGCATTTGGCTAACATTAGCGTTAGCATCAACGGCCTTCAGTTTTTTGCAGGTAAACATCCATATGCCTGTGCTGATTAATACTATGGTCAAGTGGTTACTGTATGCACCGGGGGCGACTGTGTATCAGTGGTAGAGTTGTCGTCTCTCAATAGTAAGGTCGAGGGTTCGATTCCCAGCTCCTGCAGTCACATGCCGAAGTGTCCTTGAGCAAGACACTGAACCCCCAATTGCTCCCACTGTTGGTCAGTGGTGTGTGAATGAGAATGAATGTGTTAGTTAAAAACTGATGGTCTACAATAGATAGATCTTTCTACCATCAGTGTGTGAATGTGGTGTGGATGGGTGAATGAAACTAGCAGTGTAAAGCGCTTTGAGTGAACGACTAGAAAAGTGCTATATAAGTACTGGTCCATTTACCATTTTAAACAGAAATAAATAATAATCAAATGACTTGATCCCATTTTCATCAAGAATACAGAACAGACGAAGTGTGCTATAATATATATATTTTTTTTTTTCCTGCCTACATACATGTAGCAGATCATAATAGTCAATACCACTTTTCACCAACCAGAGCTTAACCCCCAGTAAATGATGGATGGTGGTGCTACAGCCTAGATGAAACATAGTCGAGGCCTACAATATTAAATATATTAATGATCAGTCTGAGCCAGTGGGTCCCAAAGTGGAGGTAGGGCTCCTGAGGAATCACAAAACACTGATAGGTGGGTCCCGAAATGCCTTCCAAAATCAAAGACTATTTAAAATGACACAGTTCATCCATTATTGTAAAAATATAAACACAAACACAAATACAAAAACACACACACTTCCATATACATTTTATAGAATACCAAAAAGGCCGTATCAGTGATGGCAGATTAAGATAGGAAACACAGCAATATGTGCACATAGGTTGTCTCATTTTCTCTCATTCTGTTATATGAAGTCTCTGTTTTTAAATTGGCCTGTTGGGGTATTCTGGCAGCAGGGGGTTGCTGGTCTCTGGCACCACTATTTTGTGGGACACAGAAAAGTTTAGGAACCTGCAAAGTTTTTTTTTTAAAGCTAAAATCAAATGTAATAACAGGATAACGTGACTCTTGGTGTCTCTGCTCTGAAAGCATTTCATACCGTCAGAGTAATATTACAAGTTGGTAATGTCGCTGCTAGATACAGAATACATCCATACGACAGCCATTGCAACGTAATGACAGAAATGACGAAACACAAAATGCTTAATGCCTGCAGTTTTTCTGACTGTGCTTGAATTATCTCATCATTTGTATCCAGCAGAGCACACAGCCAAAATGATGATTCTGGCCATTTAGGCGAATTGCTTCTGCCTGGAGACAAATCTGCTCTCATAATAAACGCTGAAATATTCTACAGGAAGTAATGACACAATCATAAATTCAGCAACAGACATTCTGCAGAAGCAGAACTTCAGTAAGATAAATAACTATAAGGTCTAATGCATGCTGTTTTTACAAAGTCTCTTTGAGGTGTCTGTTTATTTTGTATTCCTCTCTGTACTGTGGTAGACACTGGTGTTGGCCATTTCTAGGAACTTGTTGGCTTGTCCCTGCAGGCACAGCTAAAGCTTTAATATGCAAGGAAATATGCTGCAAGAAGGCTTATTATGCTGAAATTGCAATTTTACAATAGCGGGATCGCTGCAAGAACTACAACAATAAATGTATGGTTTTATGCAGTGTTTTCCATTTCCAGAGTAAAATGAGGGGATCATTAGGAGATGGAATTCTGCTTTGAAAATTGCCCTCTTTGTTCTCAACCTGAATTAAGATTCGTCGATTTGCTAACGGCTCAGATTAATTTGGTGTCTGGGCTCAACCCAGCTCCGATGGTTTTTGATAATCAAGATCTAACTCATTTCCTCACATGCACCTGCAATCACACACACACCGACATAATGTGCCAAGGTGGTATTAATGATTTCCCTCTCCCTTCTTTTGTTCCTTCCCTCTGCTGTCTTTAATGCTCTGCCATCTTATTAGTCTTCATCATCTCTGGGGTATCTCAGACTACCCAGAGTGCCTTTCTTCAGGCAGTCAATAGCTCAACTCCTGCCTGACTGTGCAGCGATAAAATGTCCTCTGTGTATACGAGTCTTTGTGCATGCAAGAGAGAGTATGAGCCAAAATAGAGAACATAATATGCAGATAGGGCTATTTGTCTGTTAGTGCTGTCTGCTCTTTGTCGCCCTCATTTATGACGCATGCAAAAACGGGTGTACGCACGGATCAGCATTTATCAATCTGGGCGTGGGCAGAGGGTACGCTCAAATCCCACGCCACGTCTGAGTCCCCTAGTTTCATGTCAAAGCGTGGTGCCGCAGTGAAGTTAATCTGTCTGTGGTTGTGAACAATTCGATCATATAAGTGCAGTGCATTTTCAGACAGACAAACAGAGGTTCACAGATTATTTACAAAGTTATTTATTTTGAGTCATGCAGTTCAATGGGTTAGAGAGACTGAAATGTGAAAATTTAGAGGAGTTTAATTCAAATGATGATGTTTCTATACCCAAGTCTGCTCCAGTTTCCATGCAAGATTGATAAATGAGGGTCCAGCAGTGTAGCTGTTCCTCCATCAAAAACACAAGAAGAAGCTCCACAAATGGAGAAAATAACTACCCTCTGTGCAGCAGGGGGTGCTAGTGAGAAGGTCCTGGCAGTCAAAGAAATCTGTCTGTCCGCCTGCCTGCTGCACATTTCGTCCTGACCTTTCTCTTCTGGCCATTAGCCCAAATTCTCATACCCTGTTCTTCCCACTAGTAATATTTGCACTTCCTATTAAGCTGTAAAAAGTTGGTGACAGCTGTTTTAAAATTCAGGCCCCATTCACTCGCATCATGTCAGCCAGTGCCAATGTGTTATAGCATGCCACACTGTGGGAACAAAAATAGAGCCAAATGCCCCAAAAGCAGGCATCTGGTGCCCTCATCTGCCCTCTCCAACAGCTCCAGAGGTAGAAGAGAGCACAGAGCGTGAGCTCTAAATCCTTTGTCATTTCAAATGGAGGAAGGATTAACTTCAGTCGTCATGCATCATTTTTGGAAAACACGGCAGGTAACAGATGAGGTGCTGAGGGCTTAGAAATATGAGTCACTGTTTGACCTTCTAAATACTGCCTATTCATAGCTTTATCATGCTGGGATCATTTGTGGTTTTGTTTTGTTTCTAGTTTTGCAAAGACAGCCCCCCCCCCCACACACACACACACACACCATCACCATCCCCAACTCTTTGAATGATCAAACAAGAAAACTGAGAAAATTGTGCCTCTGAGAAACATCAGTAAGAGGCTTTAAAACACTGGATTTCTTTTTTTTACCTAGCTAGTCCCCACTGGGGACAGATTTTTCATTAAAATGTTATGTATTTTTAATGTCAGTCTCTGGGTCAGTTTCAGCCTTCTCAATCACTATTTGCCATTGCATGTCCCTACAGATCATCTTCAGCTGGTGGTTTTCTCTTTGGCTGAAAAGCTAATATGTCATACTGTTGTTTTCTTTTTCATCCATCAAATGAAAAAGCCCTCTTACATTTTACTAAGCTTAAAAGACATAAAAAAAAACACCTCTGTAAAATCTAGCAACAGTCAAACAACAGCACCTGTTAGCGATCAGCCCCTTTCTTGTAACTGTTACTGTTAGCTTGGGAGCTGAATGTATTGTTTTAATTCAGATGTTACATGACATGGTGGGAGATGCATTAACCAGCTTCACTTAGTAAAAACATAATTGATCGCTAATGTTAGCATTAAGCTACCTCCTATGAATGGTGCTGCAAGGTGGTGAAAACTTTCTGTTTTGGTTCGTGATACGGACAAGTTGTTATAAACAGAGACTCTCAGAGACAAGCTGTTAGCTCACAGAACTACGGAGTCCAGTTCTGTAAAACGAACAGCTGTAATTTCCCACTCTGTTCCCTTCTTACTTGAAGCTAACCTTTGAAAATCAATGTTTTTAATTTTCCTTATAGAAAAACTGACAACATTCAACAAGCTTTTAGCCGATATAAGTTAGCCTCCAGTAGGCTGAGTGCTGGTGTTACATTTTGCTTGCAGCTTTTTATTGCCTGTATTTTACCTTTTTTTCTGCACTCTCAGAATTTCTAAAAGTTGCATATTGTTGGTGAATAAAGCAAAAGAGAAAGACCTCTTTTGACATGTGCAGCTCAGCTGGGAGTTTTTGCTCTCAGTAATTATGTGAACGTGTGAATAAAGCTTGTAGTTACAATGGAAAAGGCTTTAGAAACTTACCTTCTTCAAGACAACATGTTAGCTGACATAGGATGAAACTGTCAGCTATTAAACCACAGCAATATTCATGCTTCTGATAGCGATGTCACTCATTTATCCAGAATGTGCCTGTAGGCTAACCTGAGCTGCTGTCTGATGGTAGGCAGCAAGTTATCAAACATTTTTTTGTTTTGTTTTTTAACATGAAATGTTCCATTACCCTGTGGACTTTTACTTTCCTTGATTGTTAAATAAAATAAAAGCTTCACTAAAGCCCAAACACATTCTCTGTGCAGCTAAGCTAACATATTGTACACCAGGGTTTTTGTGTTGCTGCCAGATCATTTTGTCTGCGTGTTGCCTGATTCATGCCTGAAGCAAGTACAACTCTTCAGAAGCAGGAGAGAGCGAGAAATCACATACGGAGACAGGATTAAGAAACGGGGATATTATGCTGATATTGTTTCTCTGTACCGCCCAGTCATGGGCACACTGAACCTGGTAGCAGAGTAAGGGGTACAAAGTGTTCCCTCACTGCTCCTTGTGAAGGGACATTAGGTGTCTCTGGCCTGGGTGACACTGTCAGGTTTTGCATTCATCACTGGGTAGAGTCCTTGTCCTGACAGGTTGCCAAAGGGCTTGCAACAGTAGATCAACAAGGAAATGAGCGGAGGAAGAGAGGTGGAGGAGGGGGATGAGCAAAAAAACTGCTGACGCGGCGTCCTACCTTCTGCTGTCGCCTTGCTCACTGTAATGAGAAATAGGGATGATGGAGAGGAGACAGGGTGGGGGGGGGGGGGGGGGGGGGGGGTACATGGTTGGGGTTTAGATTAAGAACTGAAGACTGAGGGTGTGTTGAGATTTTAATGATGTTTGCATACTTGTTCCATTGCAGTAAAGGCGGTTTCTTTCAGTTGTGTGTGTGTGCAGAAATAAAAAGCATACATATAAAAAATAAGTCCCATTAAAGGAGGATAAGAAAAATTAAAATGTGTTTTAACTTTTGTGTTTCTCATTACAGTTAAATAAATGAACAACCTCCAGATTATCGAAAGCAAATGAAAAGAAATGTTTCCCAGCAATCATTTTCCCCCTCTGTTGTATTTTTGTGCCCAGTGTGCAGCTGTTACCATGATTTTAGCTCTTCTTTTTTTTTTTTTTTTTTTTTTTGAAAGCGGTGAGTCATGTTTGCTGTGTTTATGTCGGGCAGTGTCATTTGCTGTCAGTTCGAGGCTCCTTCTGAAGTGGTGATGCGTGGTCAAAAAGTGTTACTTGTTAAAAAAAGACCAGCAGTGCCAGGCCAAAAAAAAACCCAACACATTTTTGCTTTAACATTAAAAAAAGAGGAGTTGAGAGTGTTGGTGACTCAAGTTGTTGGCGTTTTTTGTATACTGAACAAAACTTCGACCTCTCAGTGTGCAAAGGAGGACACTGCAAATGAAAACTATTAATGCAGCTTTACAAGTTGTATTTGGCTAACATGAGCTAACTGATGTTAATCAGGCAGCTTGCTATGGTGGAATGTGTTAGCATGCTTGCATTAGCTTGCATCAATGTTTGCTCACAGTGCAAGTAGACTGGTTTTAGTTTGTGTAATCTTTTGCTCAATACAGACACAGAGCAGCTGAGACAAAAGAGTTTAAAACATACAGCAGTAAACACTTATACTTGGAAAACACTGTTTGTGCTTTGTAGAAAAACATCTGAAACCTTATTTAGACATTAAAGTTGCCCTATTTTCGTTCCTGTTTTGATGCAGTAGTCTGCTGTCAGATCCATTCATGGCACACCTGCCCAAACACGTGTGGTAGGGAGTGGGAGTGAGCAATCTGCTGTGCAAGTGATCCAAACTGATGTGACTACTGTGGCTGTCTGTCCCCTACAAATGTGTGCTTCTGTGTGTCATATGGTGAAACTGAAAACATTATTTTGGTTAGTGGATGGTTCTCCTGCATTTCAAGGGCCATACCTGAAGAAATAGCTGTGTGAGAATTACGGTGGTATGATAGATTTGCTTTCCAGGCTGTCAAAATGACTGACAGCCATCAGATTTGTAATCATTGTCCAAAAATGTGTCTAAAATATTTTTTTCTAACTAACACATCTGTGTGTCTGCTATAGTATTCGAGTTCACATATCACTAGACGTAATGAGCATGGGCTTTTCTCCAAAGTGCTGATTTATTTCAGTGGGTTTACTTTGTTGCTTAAAACCTGCCCTGATGGTGTGCAAGATTTAGCTGGTAGGTTTCTCTACAGTTTGAGCCTGTATATGTGGGACGTAGCTTTCAGCGGATGCCATGATCCATCTTTTACATTATGATTTTGAATAATATGTGTCCTGTGTAAATGGAGGCACCAAGAAACCATCCACTTCATATATGGCTTTATATGGACAAAAAAAAATTAAACCTGGGAAAAAAAAGATAATTCTCTTCCTCCTATTAAAAAACAAATATTACAAGCCTGTTGTTAATGTTTGGATAGAATAGAATAGAATAGAATAGAACATACTTTATTGATCCCTAAAGTAAAATGCAGGAGTCACAGCAGCAAAAATTCCAAGAATATATAAAAAGTATAATATGATAGATGTCAACTAGGAAAAAAATGTCCATCAGAGACGTCAGTTTGGTCATAATTCTCTATCACCTCCACAGGGTCCACAGGCCTTCTTCACCAGTCTGTTCAGTGTAGCTCTCCTGTGTCCTGTACACTCACAGCAGGTGTCAGGTTCAAGCAACCTTAAACATCAGAAAAGATGCACAAATGAGGCAAAGACGACGGTCTAAAGTTTTTACTTGCAAGGAGAACGCAGAGATGTGTCCAGTTACAGATCTCAAACGCTCTGAAGCACATCCTTTGTTTCCCTCTCTATTTATTTACCTTAGGGAGGTCCCTAGTTACACATTTACAATCTAAAGAATGTGGTGATCACAGAAAATGTCACGTAGCACATGCATGCTCACTGCATGTTCCCAAGGTTAATTTACATAGTAAGTGCAACGCAGATCTTATCAACACATTCTTCCACGTAGAGGCATTTTTCTATCACACATGGAGGTCAAAGTCCTTGGTCAGGCAACACCTGCTTAGATGAGGAGCAAAGGTTAACAGACACATTTAAAGAAAAGTAGACACACTAAGGCGAATGTGTGATCAAACTATGTACAATTATTCTATCAGCCGGTGAAATCCTTCAATGTGGTGTTCATGTCCAGTGTTAGCTCTGTTAGCCATGTCTCTGTGAATAGCATGATGCTAATCTGCTAGTATTCCCTCTGGTGAAGGGTTAGCAGTGCTAGCTTGCCCCTCTTATTGGAGATAGATCTTACATTCCCCATAACCATGGAAGGAAGGACAGGTCTTTGGGGTCTCCTCTTAGCTCATACCGTAGTACCAGCACATGTTCTCACCTCCTTTTCCTCAGCTCGCAGGCAACTTTGGACCGGTTAGCATCAGCATGTTGGTGTCAGTAGCTGAAGTCTTGTGTGTAAACAATGTAACCATGGTTACATGTAGGATCCCCAGACAAACAGGAACAAAAAAGGTAAAAGCACCACTGCAAACACAACCAGGTTAGTGTCATTTGAGAGGCGCTAAGTAATGGAAAAAAGGTAAAGTAAAAATAATTGAAGTTAAAAGAAGTTAACAGAAAGCACAAAGTTAAAAATATAGAAATAGGTACAGATACTTACCATTCTACTTCATTACAACGGTTAGTTAATAGCTCTTTAAACCCTATCTCAACTGTTTCTTATTTAGAAAAGGCCTGCTTTAACATGACCAACTAGTCTAGTATGGCTGTGCAACTGGCCATATCACCCAAAAGATGACGAGAATCAAAGAAAAGATTAAAATAAGGGTCTAAAAAGACGGGCTTAGACTGAAAGATAAAGCGTTCACATTTCACTGAGATGTAAGTGAATTTTCTGCTCGTGTCAGCCTGTTGATGGGTTGGCATATCAAAATGTTTCAGCAGACACAAAATGCAAGTGACCTCCTGCTCCTTGCCACAAAAGAAATGAAGGAGATATTTTTATTTTTTACTTTCCCCTTAAAAGCAATTTTACCGATGAGGGGAGACTGATTTGCAGTACATGAATGTGTTTGAGTGTGTGCATGTGTGAGTCTGAGAACAGCAGCAGATAATGGAAGATGTACTGTGGCGTGAATGGTGCGTCTGATTCCAGACCATGTCTCTTCTGACTCAGCTCTGTCGTTATGATAAACAACCCCCGTCGCCATTTTTTTCTTTGGCAGTGCCAAGCACTTGTGACAAATAAGCCCTATAGGAAGGGAAATAAATAACTCTTCACTCCAAGTCTGCACATATAATGTGGAGACTGTCTCTGCCTGACAAATAGGCAGCTTCAGCTATCTGACTGCTTAAAGCGGCCTGTTGTCACACTCTGTGCCAGCGCAGGAAATTTATAAAGGGGTTATGCTGCTTTTACAATGGTGTGGAATTTGTAGAGGTACTATAATTAGCATGGGCATGGTTATTACTCTTACAGGTGGGAGGAGTTGAAGGACAATCCACACTGATCAACACATTAATGCACCAGTTATTAGAATACAGTAGAAAACAGATCATTTTCTCACCACTTCTCCTCCACCAAATGACAAGTCTTTCAACATGAAGTGTTTACCTTCCTTTGAAATTTTAGTCATAGAAATGTCAGCCCACTCACTCTCTGTCAGGAGATACACACAGATCTGAGCTCCACCTCTCAGCACCAATATTAAACAGGATTCTACATGATCACAATACAATAAAGTTAGACAGATTTTAGGGGCATGCTGCCACGCTGAGTCCCTCTGACACCAGCTGCTCCCGTCTGCTCTCATGTTTCCGTCCATGCGTGCATTCAGATCATGACTTTTTTGGATAAAAGCACCTCCAGGGACAGAGAGGGGGGTGCCTTTTGTCCTGTATCATCTAAGAAGAGGAATTTATTAAACTGAAATTGTGTTTACTACAGTTCAACAGATATGTAGAAGATAGCTGCTGAATTAAAAAAAGAATAATTGTACTTAATAATTAAGATAAGATAAGATGTATGTTAGTGCAGACTGTTCATTGAGTAGAGTGATGGAAGTAGGGTGAAAGGAGAGCTTGAAGGGATGTCCTTGAAGGGACATTAATTCATATTCTGAATAAAGAACCTCAGAAGAGTCATTCAAGATTTTTGTGCCTGATTGATGACAGTTTTTCCAAAGATAGTTTAAAGGGACATGTAATTACTGTATTTGTGATTATGTAATTATCAACGGTGTTGTTCTTGTGCTGCTGAATCTGCTGACTGCCTTTCATCAAAATGTTCATCTGTTGCTCCACTTCTGCACTCAGATAAGACGCATTCAATATACACACCAGATGAGCGGAGGGCTACCAAAAGGCTCTACAGTTATATCACCACCTACAGGCCTGGCATGCACACTACATAATTTTCAGTCCCTCAGCGTTTCCGTGTAAATGCTGATTTTTTTTAATGGTTTTTGTGTTTTCAAGTCAAACGCTGTGAAATGTTGTGTAAACGAGGCCCAAGTTTCAAGCTGTCAATGGAAAACAGACTGGCTTCCTCCAACAACCCAGGGAGCCATTTGTTGTGTACTTCTCAGATTTGCGTGCATAGTGCTCTCATGGTGCCATGTGCTGTTTGTCAAGCCCTCAGTCCATGCTGTGGTTGACCGCAGTGGTATCAGGCCTTGCTGAACTGAATCTCTCTCTCTCTCTCTCTGTCTGTGAGTGTGTGTGTGTGTGTGTTTGAGTTTCAAGGCTCACTGTGGCGTGATACACTGAAGAGCTTACAATGTGTTTTATCAGATGCCAAATGTGCTGTCTTGTCCCATTATCTCTCTTTCAAACAAGGATCAAACGGATCATTCTCTACAAACCGAACTGTTTAAGGTTATAGACGGATCTTTTCCATGGTTTTCTGGTATACTGGAGCTATGTTGACACCACAACACTGCAGTGCTTTGAATCACTTTTTTTCGACGTATATATCGTAGCTTTGCATTTTTTTCCATGTAGTTCAGCTCTGAAACTCAATTTTTCATCATTTTTTTTTCTGTTCTGAATATATAGGTAGTGCCAGAGAGAAAGAATATTAAGGCTGTAACTACAGGATTTATAGTGCTGCAGGAGAAATGGTCTGTCAGCAGCTGATACCAACATAAAAGTGCAACAAATAGATGTAAATCTTTATTAGATGGCTGTGCCAACAAAAAAATACAAGGGACTTAAATTCACATCAGATCATTGTCTATACTGAGTGTTTGAGAAATAAACAGATATGATTGACTGTTTTTAGATGAATTGGTTTAGTACTTGTAATTAAAAATAACAAAGGTCTCTACTTACAGGTTAAATTTAGATTCACAGCTCACAATAAAATCTAACTTTTAGCTCTTATTGATCTAAAATATAACACCTACATAACACCGAACATCAGCCTTACATTGTAGAGATCCCAGGCTGTATGAAATCAAATGTAGTCACATTGTCCATTGGTTCAAGTTTTGGTGTGCTCACAAAATGCTGACTCAGCCACACCTTTGGTTGACCTGGCAATTACCCGTTGTGCCTGCTTGTAAATTAAGTCTTTCAGGCCCTGAGATCTGCCAAATCATTCAAAAGATTAGGGAGAATAAATAAACGCTTCAGAAAACTTATTTTAAGAACATTTTTGTTACTTCAGAGATGGACTTTATAACATGGTTGTCAAAGATGTCGTCTGGACTTTTAGAGCCAGCCTCTAGTGGACACTTGAGGAACTGCTTTTTTAGCACCCTGTCATTGGCAATGGTTTTTAACGTTGAAGACTGCTTGGTGGTAGAGACCAAAGCAGGAGTGAAACTGGCATGTGTATCTGACTAACAATAATGACAGGGCAATAAACTTGATCCTGGTGATGTAGCTCTTTGAATTAGGGCTCTGTTTGTTTATCATGTTCACATGATACAGCTTGTTGCACATTTAAGCTTCCATACCAATATCTAAGCCTTTGTTTCATCAGTCTGAATCATTCTACAGATTATTTTTCCTTTCTTTTTTCCTTTCACTCGTCTCTTTTCTGTTCTGTTTGTTTTCAACATAATCTCTTAGACAATCAGTTTCAGTACTGTATTGATAATCCTCTCAGAGCTCATCTTTATCCTCCATGCAGTAGAGTCATTCACCAGGGAAATTTTCACTCTCAACATCTAGATGGTTTTAATATTTTGCCTGTCACTGCTTTCACGCTGAACAGTTCCTTGTCATTTTCCAGCACGTCTGAGAGCCTTTTGTTCCACTTCTGAATCTGTCTTTTCCCAATACTGAGACAGCTTCATCTTCTCTCAGTCCTTATCCTGACCATCACAGTGTGTCTATGGATACTGTAAAACTACTTCCAGTTCTTGATGTAATTTTGAGCACCTGCTGCATCATCGCCCCTGGGTGATGTCTGGATTTATCCTCACGTCAGCAGCTGTCATTTGTTGAAGAAGTCAGTGGTTTTCTTTTGGTCGATGAACAAACACCAGCCACTAGATTAATGGCCATCACTGCTATAATTCTGAATGCTCTCCTATGTAGGATGTGGAGCCGAATGGTTTGAAAATATTTCCTCTAGAGAATGGTGACAGTGGTGTGTAAAGGAAATATCTGGTTAACTGACTTATTAACACTTGACTTAAAGAAATGAGGACTGAAGGCTAACAGTTCTAGCTCTGCTACTGTTACCTTTTTAACTTGGTCAACTGTTTTGACCTTCAGACTCTGGGACGCCAATCTCTGTTCCAATTAAATTACTATTAAAATGCTGGTAATTCTGAAGTGGCAAGCCTAGCAAGTTCACATTTTCATTGAGGTAAGAGTAGGAATAGAGTTAAATAAAGTTGAGGTTAAGGAGACGAGTTCTAAAAAGGAATAGGACCAATCTCCAAATATCTACCACAGTGTTGTTCCTTTTAAGCCCAATGAACATCATTTTAGCTCCCTGTGAAATTTATTTTTTATCATTTTCACTCTGTTTGCTTGTTTTTTAACGTGGTTCAGCAAATGGTCAACTTGAGTGAGGTTCAAGAAGAGTTTTTCCATTTTTAAAAGACTAAGATTTCTTTTAGTCCTCTAAAATAACTCTGAGTTTAATTCCAACGATGACTCATTCTAAAAATCATGAAGACTTTAATCAGAATCACATAAATTGCCTGTATACTTCTCTGACATTTAGAAACTGTAACATGTATGTGTCCTTGTGATGTAAAACAGCTCCTGGGAGAGTCCAAATCATGGTGGGTGGCTTGTCTTCTCCTATTTAGTGAGTTAATGAGTGGGTTAATAGAGGAGTCACTTTAGTAAGTGCTGGAGTGATCTCATAAAAGGTCAGAGGTTAACCTCTGTCAAAAGTTCAATCCTTGGAAGAAATTTCATCTTAAAACTGTCTGAGACAGCCTAAAGGACTATGATGGTTGCTATTTAAGAGTCCTGTGAAATTTAAATTTAGATTACATTTAAGTAGAAGAAAATAAACGGTCTAATGTAGCCCAACAACTGTATCCTTCTCCTCTGGTGGAATTTCTCATCATCCCTAAATGAATCCAAGGTGGCTCATCTCTGAAGATGTTTCTCTTATTAAAAATTTAGCAACAGTCAGATGAAATTCATTTCATAATATTCATATCAAACAACCAGGGTAGATAAATATGCTCATTATTTATTTAGAGTTTAATACCAAAAAGTCATCCATCATGTTTTTATTAAATTTGAATTAGATTGCTTACATAAGCCACCAACTGGCATTAGATTCTGATCAAAGACATGACATCATCAAGCTGACTGAAACTTGATTTTCAGCACCTGGGGGTACCAGAAGCTCAAAACAAGTGCTGATAGAAACAGCAGAATAAGCTGTTTGGCATCAGCAGAGAAGATTTGGCAAATTTTTCATGGACACAACCCACAAACTCAACTCAGTTGCTGCTCATTCCACAAATGCATGTTCGTTACAAATGAGGCACATAGACAAGAGAGACATGAACAGGCTCCTCAAAGGAATTAGATTTATTTCCTCACAGGGATTTGCTCATATCTCCGAAACTTTCTCTCTTTTTCTCTCTGGCTCTGGAAAATGAAAAGTATGCCATTTGTGACATATTATGCATAATTTATCAAGTGTAGCTTAAAAGTTCAAACTGTTAAATGTTATGTCAAACCTAATTTGAAAAAAAAAGTCATGGATTTTTTTTTGCTCTTTTAGACATGTATCAATAAACTGCTTAAGTGCTGGTATAAGTGTGTGGAATAGTTTAATATGTTTGGTATATGTGACATTTTAGAACATTTCAGGCTTAAGTGAATAGATCCTTCAAGTGCTGAACTATAGAGCCTGTTAGAGTACAATTCAAAGAAGAGATTTGTGCATGTGAGGAAAACAACCAAAGATATTTTTAAACAGAAAATATAAAGATGACAACTATGAAAAAAATAGAGATATTCCTGTGATGGGACACGTAATAGGCAATTAGCGTATGAAATCATGAGGGTAGGGCGACTGCTCAATTGTTTGTTCCACTCGCATCCGGGCAGAGCAGCAGCTGAATCATTTCTTCAGGCACTGTTGTTTCTTGAACACACCCTTTTCTCTCTGCCTCTCTGTAAGGGGCTCATAAGAAGATGGAGTTATAAAAATAGCAATAGGATCCTTTTTGTGATAATATGGGAGGAAACAGCAAGGTAATACACATGTGAGAGGACAACAGATAATTACAATCTGCTGCAGGCTTTATGCACCTACTGTAAGACACTACTCTACAGTGATGTATGGTTCACCTACTGTAAAAAGGAATTTTATTCAAAGTGCCTTATACATGACCCACGAGCATCTCTCTGAAAATATGTTCACAGACAGCTAACTTCCATTTAAAAGCCATTTATTTTCTCCTATTCCTATTTTACTTTACATTAAGTTTAACACGTCCGTAGGCAGTATGCTAATATCTGAATCATGTGATCACAATGTTAAAATAAATCAAAAACACTTTTATCTCATTTTCAAACACCACTGACAGACAGAGAACCTTAACAAGGCTGTGACTCAAAATCTGTGTCACCAATAAGCGTGTCAGGACGTGACACTTTTAAGTGTCCTCTGGAAACTCTCCTTTTGTGTTGTTGTCTGTTTGCAGCGTGTTTTCTAAATGCTGAGCGTGTGTTGTCAAATTGATGAAGATGTTTTCTTAATTTGTTTGTGTTTTGTCTTTTTGCATGTGATCTTAAGTTGCAGGCCTGTGAGCTCTCACGGCCACCGTAGTTTTTCATGATACCCTAATCTGGAATGGTGAAAAATATCCAGTCGCACTCTTGACAGCTTGTTGTGGCTGTGCGTGTTCTTCTTCTTGATTTAAAACATTCATTGATTGGAACAGATTTTATTTTAAGTGTAGGCTATTCTATTCAGACAACAAAGACTGGAGTAGCTGGTTGGTTGACCTCAGTGCTTGAGCGAGAGTATGAACATAGGGAAGGTCAGCTGAGCAAGGCTGTACCAATCCATCAAGGACCTTAGAGATTATCAGCTAAATCAATCTTGAGACTGTGGGGGAGCCAGTAGAAAAAGAGCGGCACAGTTGGTCCTTATTTTTCTTTGTTGTCCTGAGGCGAGCAGTGGCATTTTTAAGAGGCTGCAGGTGGTGAATGGGTGACTGCTCTCAGCCATCATACAAAGAATTACAGTAGTCAGTATGAAATATTTTAGAGGCAAAGGTAAATCTTTGGAAGGGAGGTCCCTCAGCTGTCGGCCTCACTGAAAAAGCTGGACTTTACAACACATTTGTTTGTCAACTTTAAGAGCGCTGTAAAGATAAACACCATGGCTATCAGAGGAGTAAATACTGATACTAATCCTCAGGGTGTCCCAATACAATGACCATTTATTTCAGACCTATTACAGTTTAAAGAGCAGTTACTGAACAGTAGCATTTCAATTAATTGCACATTGTCAAAATTGTACTCATATTTACCAAAGTTCTTTGACTTTCATGCCAAGAATGCTTTAGTGTCTAATTGATATTAGATGGGACTGGTAAATAGGGCTGCCACAAACGATTATTTTGATAATCGACTAGTCACTGATTGTTTTTTGTGATTAGTCGACTATTCGGATCATACATAAATTGCATCTTATTGCACCAGCATACAGCTAACATCATTAGCTTCCAGCTTCAAGTGTTTAAGGTATGTGCTAACTAAAAATGAAGACAGTTAATATCATAGTTCATTCAGCTTTTAATGAACTTTGCAGCTTGTAGCAGCATTTCTGACATTTTTTTAATGTACCAATTTTCTATTCAAACATGACATCGCTATTAAGTAGGTAGCTCCCTGTTGACGTTAATGTTAGCAGCTAACTAGCCAATTAGCTTACCGAGATTGTCATTCTTCGTCAGAAAATAAATCAGCCACGGCGTGCTGTCTTTTCAGATGCTCGTGCATCGCCGTCGTTCTGTCATGGAAGGACATTTCTGCTTTGCAGATTTTGCATTGCACACTTTTCTCCTTTATTTTGGAAAAATGCTCCCAAACTTTCGAGCTCTGTTGCCGGCTAGCCATGAAACTGTTGGGCATGACTTTTCCGGTGACATCACTGGTTACCCCGGTTACAACTTCTACGCGTATGCGTCAAGGACAGAACAGCAGACGAGACAAGTGAAAGTACAGCGGCAGTTTTGAGGGAAAAATAAAGTTTAAAAAAATATTAAAACGACGACGTCGATTATTAAATAAGTCGCCGACGAATTTGATCGTCTACGTCATCGTGACCAGTTGACTAATCTTGGCAGCCCTACTGGTAAACCACTGGTGAATACAATTCATGGATTGTTTTAAATGACTTTCAGGTGGTAGCATCAGCAGGATACAATGTTTGTCATCATGTCTCTATATTTTTTTAATATCATTAATAAGCAGTTAGAAATAAAAGTTGTATGTTGTTGTAGTATTGACACTTTGTTCCACAAAGTTATCAAAACAGCCTTGAAATACATTCTATAACAATGAATAGTGTAGTTAGCATCTGTAATTTTCCATCTTTGAAGTGGAGTACGGATCTTTGTATACACTTGCAGTGTATCAACCATGAATCTGAGATGCTTTTTCCACTGTCTCTCTCTCTATCTCTCTCCGTCTCTGTCCTTTTTACCCACATCCTGAGGCAGCGGCTTTTGAAGAGATTCAATTTGAAATCCCATCCTGCATATTTCACAGGCCTGTCCTGTTTTTATACTCTATGTTGCTAGAGAGACGTTTCATTGACAGTGCATGGGAACGCCTGCGGTTATACTGCTCAGTGTGTATGCTTGCATACTGTAAATGCAATCCGTTTGTTCCTCAATCCTTGAGGGCATCTTTGCTTTGCCAGATCTCTAAACTCAACACGATAAATCTAAACCTAATATTATACAGCAGGAGGCTAAAAAAACTTGAGTGTGCCATGCCTATTTTCAGACTAACCTCCACCGGCTCACCCTGTTATATCCATCAAACAGGCCCATAAAAGAACAGAGCACCTGCAAGAGCCAAAGGCTGATTCTGTGCTTTTCAGAGGCATTAACTGACTGGTACTGATCTCTCCTCAGTCAACTCCCAGAGCTCAGGACTCATGGACAACATATAAAAATACAGAATAACAAACTGCTTCTCCTGTATGCCAGGTTTCTTTACCTTCTTTGTCTTTAAAAGCACAATTCATGAGCTGTATCATCATGGCCAAGTATGGCCAGTATTGATTGGCATCTCCATAAACCAATCCATCACTGTAAGATTGCAAGTTCGGTCAAGCAGTTAGCCATACTTGATTCACTAGCAAATGAGCTTCATACATATTAAGCTGTTAAAAATCAACATAAATGACTAGTCTTTGAATGTGCAAAGTTAAAATATATTTCAGAGCACTTATAACCTGAGCTCTGAAAGGACAAATCCATTTTATAACTGTTTTCAGAATGACCTTTCTCTTATGCAGTAAGTCACTCTCAAGTGCAGAGCCTTTGACTTTCTGTCCTTGGAGAAAAAAAAACCCAGATACTTACCATGTGACTCATCCACATGATTTATACATGTCATGGCTATATTTGATAACAATTCAGCACTAAAGCAAAGGAGAATGTGCTTTAGGCTCTTGAGAGGTTACACAATAGGCAGGAAACACGTGAAGCTCTTTCTGGATTGCACTGTCTGCTTTGAAACCAGAGGGTGAATCTCGTCTTGGGAAGCTGCAGATGTGTAAGGGAAGATGATGTATTGTTGACCTTGATACTAAAAGCAAAGGCTTCAAACAAGACAGACAGCTTCTGTTGATACAAAGGCTCCCAGATGAATGCATCTGATTCCAAAAGGAGACCACAGGCTGCTGTTTAATTTATGTTCAGCTTTTATTCTCACTAAAGGCCCTGTCCTCTTTCACCACACGTGGATAATATCTCAACAAGTGGAGGATGGATTGCCTTTTTATTTGGTACAGACATTGTGAAAGGATAAAGCTCACTGACTCCTGATATCTTTGCTGCACCTGTAGCACCACAAGGAGAGGAAAGTTTTAAGTTGGGGTTAAATATCCCCATGGATTGCCATAAAACATGAGCATAAATGCACTTCTAACTCAGTATTATCAGCATGATAATTCATTTAGCTATCTTAATGGATTTCTTGTACATTTCTGCAACACATTAGCAGAGTGGGTTTGTCACTATTAGCACATTAGCAGTCTGACTTATGCTAGCAAATAAAAAACAAAGAGTTACACCATCAGAATCAAGTGTCTCACTCCTTTGCCATTGTTAATTATTCAATCAATCAATCAATCTTTATTTGTATAGCGCCAATTCATAACAAGTGTTATCTCAAGACACTTTACAATAGAGCATAAAGCTTTTCATTTAGAGGATACACATATATGCATAGATACATATATACATATAAAGATACACATATACATACAGTGGGGGAAATAAGTATTTGATCCCCTGCTGATACTAATATACTTTTTCACTTGATAAAATGCACAACAATTTATAACTTTTATACTGTGTGTTTTTATGCATTTTCAACTGATATTCTGTCTATACTTATAACCAGTAAACAACCATAAAAATTGGAGTGTGTTAATTTCCCAGGGCAGTGGGCAAACTTACAAATTCAGCAGGGGATCAAATACTTATTTCCCCCACTGTATATATATACACATATATACATCCAACACCCAACATGAATCCATATAGCCAATCATGAATCCCTCCATCATGGCGGCAAGAAAAAACCTTCTGTTAAGCAGCAGGAAATCTGGAATGTGGACCCCAGTCTCATGATGAGCAGCAAATCCACAACATGCTGTGTTGGGTGTGTGGGCGAAGGAAGGGAGGGAAGAGGAGACAAGTGGACTAAAGTAAGAACTAAAGTTAGTGACAGATCCATGAACCATAGACCTGTCGTCTGATTTATTAGAGGTTAGCCTCTTGAATTGCTACATCTCGTTTTCAGGAGGGACCTCATGTCTGAATAGTAATAATCAATGGCATAATCAATGATATTCATGCTGAAAATAAGAATTTATGGTATTGATGAACTCATGGATGCCCAGACCACAAGTGCATCCCTACCATATTTGTCTCCGTTAAGTGTAAATGTGTTAAAGGCCTCTTGAGATGTGACATCCCGTTTTCAGAGGGACCTCATGCCTATTGTTAAATAATTTTCCATGAAGATCAATCAAGTCTGATCTGATCTGATCTGATCTGATCTGATCTGATCTTATCTTATCTTATCTTATCTTATCACAACCACCAGGAACCCAAACTCTGAAAAAAAAACAATCCAAAGACCAAATCATGACAGCAAGAAGTAGTGGCAGACGTAACTAAACAGTAAATAATAACTGAAAAGTCACGTTTGTCTGCGTATATAAATAAAGCTGCAACTCTTCAGGAGCCAAGCTGGATTCCTGTGTGCTACAGGGGTTAGCCCTATAGTTAGCTTTAACTCCGGCCCTGGAGCAGATCACTAAGTCTGCCCTCTGATTCCCGGCCCTTTAAAAAAAGTTGGATGACTCCAACACATATTGACCGTGGAACAATCATGGAGTGAGCTGAAAAAGTTGTTGCAGCACCTTGGATCTTTAATTTAAAGCCAGTGTAGGGTGACAATATGTTGACACCTTGGTGTTGACATCTCGCAGCCTCGCTCAGCCTCTGCAATTTTCTCTGTCTCTGAATCTCACCACACCACAGCCCTTTTTCAGACATTTGTCACAAACCTTTTCCTTTTTTCTTATTTAGTTCGGTTTCCATTTGTCTTTTGATTTTAATGTGGTTAGTAAACAGCTTTTGTACATTCTACAACCAAAGTCTGACAGGGGTGTTGAATTGCAACCAGGCACTGGTCAAAATCAATCTGGAGTGGCTGGATTTGAACCCAACTGACCTAACCACTTGACCACACCGATGCCCACTCTGAATTTGATTTTATTTTATTTATTTATTTTTTCAGTTAATGAAAATGAATATTGGTGGAGCTGACAGTCATGATATGTTTCTGGTTCACAGGTTAACAAGCAGTTAGGTCATAAAATAAAGCAGAGAAGAAGAAACCAATTGGTGAAGTATCTGTCATTGCCTTGTGTAACTCAGCTTGACCTCATGATTGGAGACAGCCGGAGGCTTTCAGATAGTGTTGAACAGTTACGTCACTACAAATAGTGATGTTAGTAGTTTACAAGTTTCAGTAACGACGTGGAAGCATCATTGTTTTCAGAATCAACTTCTTAATAGCTTTGCTGATTTTTTTGGTCATGTAGTGCAGTAGCAAACAAAAGCTACATTTTCAAACATCTTAAAATGAATGAGGTGAACTGCTTGAAGCGGGGCCTTCTGCTGCATTCTCATCTCACAATTTAAAGGATCAACAGTGATGCTTTTTCCAAACGCCCACATGACTGTGTAGAAGCTGAGGTACTGTCATATTATGATGACATCACACAACAATCCTTGTGCTGTTGCCTAAAACTTCACTGCATATCCACCTTTTTCTTCACTACCCATAGTTCATAGCGGTTGCCCGTTTTGCTCTTCCAGTTAAATGTTCTTTGTATGTTGTCATGAAGAGCACAAAGCTGATGATGTTAGTCTAGCTGTAATACTCTCTGTAATAACTAGCTTTTAGAAGCAAGAAAGCGACAAATGAAAAAAAAATTGGAGGTGGAGTCGTTGTGTGGTTGTTTTTAAAAGTTTACACTGAGCCCTGTTAAGCATTAATGATTTCACGGGAGATTTCACAGGTGGATACACACACGAACACACACACGCACAATCGTTCCCTTCACTGAGAGATGTCAGAGGAGGAAAGTGAAGAGGAGCTTTTACCGAAGGAGTCACTGTGGCCCTTCCTCCATAGTTACATGAGTTCATATAAAACAACGAAGAAAAGTCATGAGATCATGAGCTTACTGTGTCAAGGAGAAGTTTCTGTCAGCTTCCAAGACGTCCAATACAAAGTTTAGAGCCCTGAGTATGAATAGGAATATGCACAACCAGCAATAAAGCTAACCACCACATGTCAACACAAACAAGCTTCTTTTCATCAGCTAACGATTAGCCTGGCTACTAGCAAATGACTAAAAGAAAAAAAACATAAAAGAAGAGGATAGAGTATTTGGAAGAGAATTAATTGATTTTACATGGATGTTAGGCTTAAGAATTAAACACTGATAGTAAAATAAATCAATTTACTGAATTTTGTGTAATTTTTGGTGTATCCTGTAATCCTGTATAAGACACTAATGGCTTACTTTATACCTATATGTATGAGTAGGTTATATCAAATGTATTCTTTCATGCAATTAATTGTAAGAGGTGTTTGTTAGTATAAGAAACTTATTCACACAGGTTTAGAGCACTGAGAGCAAAAAATATTCTTGAAAAATAAACAATAAAAATAAACATTTCCTTGTCTCCATTTTACTGACAGTTTCACTAGTCCTTGACATTTATTGGAATGAAGTCGGTTCAGTGTGGAGAAAAAAAGTAGCTTGAGGTATTCAGCTACGTTGGCCATATTGTTGTAGCTTAGCTTGCTACATTTCTGAGAGGCATAGCTTTAGTGCAGTGAAGCTTGATTTAACACAGAGTAACTGCTAGCTTAGCTTATTACATGTTCCAAGTAGCTTGCCCAACTCTGCTTTCAGATATGAATGTGTGACTGACACAGTGCATCTTTAGTCAACGGGAATAAAAATAATTTGCAGTCTGCAGTAAAACTGCAAAAACTGAAACACTGTCGCTGTCCGGGGTGGAGTATTTTGTTATTATTATTATTATTTTTGAATGTGGGTTTTTATTACAGCTAAAAATCCATCAGTGTGAAAATACAGGTTCCATGTTCTCTAAATACAGAGTCAGTTTTATTCCTTGTGAAGGGAAGTACCGCATCAGTATTACATGATATGAGTGATCACACTTTTACAGCTCATGTCATATACAGTCTGTGCTCTCTGGATCTTTTAATTCATTACATTAATGCATTCAACATTTTTTCTGTACATTACCTGAGTTGTTTTTCAAAAGTAAGAACAAGAAAATGCTCATTTATGCTGATCTCACTCCACATTCTGCCGTTTTTTTATGCTGGATAAACAGATTAATTCTCTATGCGCTCTACGAGAACTTGCATATAGTTTCATAGTAGTATAAGAGACAAGCAAAGATAGCCTTTAAGAGAAAGGACTTTGAAAGACCTTCTAAAAGAAGAGGAAGTTAATTAGCTTCTTGTGGGATGCAGAGAAACTTTATCAATAAGCAGCTTCTTCAGGGATCTCATTTACTCTGGCTTCTGCTGATGTGGTTTTTCCACCCATAATGCCCCTTTCAGCAACTCTTTGGCTGGGATCTACCCGAAGATAGACCTTTTAAACCCCACCGGTCAATTGGGCCAGTACATCTCATCTCTGTTTCTGCAGCACACCTCCATGGTGATGATGCAGCAAAAAGCTCTACGATCAAGGTTAATGAAAGCTGAAGCAGCCCACAGTGACCAAGTTCATGCCTGGGACATAATCAGAAGACCTCCTGCATAATGATGGTGGTCTGTCTGTCAGAAGTCATCACCCTGACACACAGCAAAGTAGATTCTTAATGATTCCAGTCAGCTTTGGGAACTTTAGCAGTATTTTACCCTCCTGCCCAGTGGAAGCCTTTTGCTCTCTTTAATTTATGCTTCTCAAAAGAGTTGAAGTTGATCATATGGCACAAAATATTCAGGGGGGTTGAAAATCAAACTAGCTTTTAATTCATTTATTAGTGGTAAATGACTGTAATTTGCTCTTTCTTGTGAAATGCTCATTTATGCTTCGGGTATGTGTGTGTAATAGGATGCCACTGAATACATTAAAACCAGGCAGCAACCCCAGCTCTATAAATATGAAACCTTTGCTGAAGTGCCAAAAACTGCAGTTCTTCAAGAGTCCCTATGAGGCTGGCTGAGAAAGAACCAGGAAATACACATCAACTCAAAAAGACAATTTCACAGCAAAAATAAACATTATTTATAACCTAAATAAATAGATGAATAATTGTCATTATAACATTTTTTTTCTAAACTAGCTCATTTTTCAAGTTATCCACTTATAAGTTTTGCCCATATAAGGGCATGGCTGACTTCATGGACTGGCATACCCTTTATTTTAGTTTAGTTTATTCATTTGCACATTACAAAACAGATAATAATTACGAGGTAATTAAAGAAAGCATTGTGCAGGGGAGGTTTGAAGGCTTGTCACAATACCTCCCTGTGAGATAACCAGAGTTAATCTTGGCAGCAATTCAGGTTAGCTAAAACAAAACATGACAATAACAACATAAACAATTAGTAACAAGGAAGTAAACAATAACATGACAAAATAATTCAAATAAATCTAGAAACCATCAGAG
Source organism: Labroides dimidiatus (assembly GCA_030710495.1). NCBI lineage: Eukaryota > Metazoa > Chordata > Actinopteri > Labriformes > Labridae > Labroides > Labroides dimidiatus. The sequence continues at coordinate 20,487,235 of CM061162.1, forward strand.
TAATGACCTCTTTAATTGTCTCTTGAATGATGCTCGTGTAGATGCTGACTGTAGGGTGATGGGTGATTTGTTCCAAAGAGATGGTCCTCTGTGTTTTAATGTGCTGGTTAGAGATGTCAGACAAAAAGGAAGGTGAAAGTCCTCAGACTGTCAGGAATTATATGAATGAATCTCTGAGGTGGTGAAAATTGTTATTCATTTACATGTACATATTAAGCTTGATTCATCTCAACCTGAACAAATCTAAGTTGAGTTCAGCATTTACAACATGGCTCCATCCACAATAGGCCTCTAAACTATGAATCAGAAACTGATGGGTGATGTCACAGACACCACATCCATTTATATATAGTCTGTGAGTTCATTGAACCATTTGAATGTGTACAGCTTTTATATTAACATCCAACCTAAAGATATCTGTGACAGATATTAAAATGCATGCATTCAAATCATAAAATCTGTCTTCTAGTTTAAGTTCAATTTGCATTTTTTTGTCCTAAAGTTGCATTTATTTCTTCTTTTTCATAAGAAGTTAAAAACCTCCCCCCAAAAGCTAAACATGCAGTTGCAGGAATGCAGATTAAAAACTCCATGTAGTGACATCATCAACCTACATCTATATTTAAAAAAGCAGGGATTGACTGTTTTGCAATGCAGCAAAAATACATGAGTTCTCCTATTAAAAAGACTTGCATTAGACCAAAATGAGGAAACAACACACTTATTACAGACAAACCTGTGCATCAGACTACAGTGAGGGCCTGTTAGCATTCACAGCAGAGAGAGCAGGTGGCGCCAGCATGAGGAAACCATAATTACATTCTGGTCTGAGCGTGTGGAGGCCACCAAGCTCATCCGTCTTCAAACTGACGTACAGAAAGATGAGAGGCAGAGAGGGAGGCAGCATCCAGAGCTTGTCTCCGCCTCGTCAGTCACCATGACACCTGGAACCACTCAATCTCCTTACCTGGCAGAGGACGGAGTGGCAGAACAACTTTGTTGTGTGTGTGTGTGTGCGTGTCTGCGTGCATGCGTGCGTGTGTGTGTGTTTGTGGACAGAGGATGACAGGAAATTTGGAAAATAGGTGAAAGCTTAACGAGATGAGAAAAGTTGAAATACAGAGAAAGTGAGTGACAGAAGTTTGAGTTGTTGGAGTTTATCTGGGTGGATGCACACAAACTTTTAATAAACATACACAGAAAGCGTATGCAGTATAACCAGTGACCGTGTGTTTTATGACGTAGAGTCTTTTTAGAATTAAAACAAGAAAAGAAAAACATTTCGTATGACCGTTTACACCTGATGTCTCCCCTCGGAGAAACATGTTTTCTGCAAAGGTCTATTTTTTGCACAAGAAAAGGCTCACTGAGTGTCGAAGCAGCACTCTTTATTTCCTCATTCATTATTCATCACTCATACAGGCTCTATTTTAGAAGCTATAGACCCAGCTCCATCCTCACTAAAGATACTTTCTGCTAAGCCTACGTGCTGTCATGTGTGAAGACAGGGAGACGAGAGCTACCTGTGCAAAAAAAGGAAGCTGAATATATAGACAGAAATACACTTTTACTACCACGCTTTTTATATGAGACTCTGTTTTGCAGTGCATACAAAAGATGTGTCTTAAAAATGTCTTCAGAAACACAGATTTCTGCTGTTTACACAATAAGTTTGTTGTCTCGCTGAAGCTTGCTCCTCCTCTGGGGAGCGTTGTGCAGATTTTCCTCTGCAGCACTCTGCAAATGGCAGGCAGAATGTCCTGATTTTAAATGCACCGACTCAGGTCTTATCACCATACCAAACAAGAGGAAAAACAAAGTATTATCTTAATCTGGGTATTAACACACCAAGCTGTTATCTCAACGACTGTCAACTACTGGGGACATAGTTTGAATTTTAATTTCTCTGAAGAAAGTCTGAATATGAATATTCAGAATGCTGCTGCACTGGATGATGACAGATTGTACTTTATTTTTATAGTGAATAATAATATAATAATTATTTCCAGATGTATTAGTCATGCTAACAGCATGGCTCAACAGCAGTTGATCCAAAAATTACAGTCTAAAAAATCTCATCTCAGTTTAATTGTATAAAAATCAATTACTTGAATATTTATGGTTCCCTGCTAATGAATCCCTGTGATCAGTTTGTGAGTTCAGCAGTGCCATCATTCAGTTAAAGGTTATTTATTTAAGGGATAATCTTGTCTGGCTGGAGGTAGGGCTGCACGGTTCTGGCAAAAATGATAATAATTTTTTTTTTTTTTTTTCTTTTTTTTTTTTTAGAATTGAGATCACGATTCTCTAGCATGTTTCTTTTTTTTCCCCAAAATGTTTATTGCACTGATGAACTTTACGAAAACAAAAAAAGAACCTTCAGATTGTCATCCAGGTGAAGTGAGCAGCAGAAACTTTGCTTGTTGTTGTTATTATTGACTCGCCACTACCACTGGACTTTTCATCCATTTCACTCCTCTTTGTCTTCTTGCGGTACAGACCTTCCTTCACTGTAATTCTCACTCTTTGCTCATTTAAATGCAGCCAGCAGCAGCAGCTCACATGTTGAAAAGACTCTTTACCATTGATTGAGGCAGAAGGCAGCAGAGTGCTACGTTTGGTGGGCATTTGTTTATAATACAGCCCCTGAGATAAAATGTTTAAAAATCGTCTGTGTGTAGAAATGAGATCATGTGCATGTGTGAATCAAGATCGATCTGTTAAAGTCCGTTAAAAGCAAAATCAGCCATTTTCATTTTCTTCTAAACACATTAAAGAGGTCATAAATCTGTCCTTAAAATGTGTAAAAAGTCATTCAACCATCTAGAATTAAATTGTGGAGCTAGGCTTCACAAGTTGTGTTTCAAATTTCCGTGTTCAGGATTTAAAGTCAGGGTTGGTTGTCAGATAAAACTAGCATGAATTTGAATGTAGCATCTCTTTAGAACTCCGTTTAGCCCAGCCCCACCCTTCTGCACTCAGAGCTCCTCCAAAACGATGTCCCCTCTCACCTGTACTGGCGCCTCTGATTTGCGATCATTTGATGGTGACTGATTCAAAACCACAGACTGGATGGGATTTGATTGGTTTAATAAATTGGATCCTATTTGTCCAGGCTGTAACGTTACTAATCAGTAATACATGTTGCTGTTGATAAACAGGAGAAATAAATGATCATTCTGATGGAGACTGTGAGGAATGAGGCTGAGCTCTATCAGGGTCTGACTCAGAGTCAGTTTCTGGCTCTGATGGCTCAAACAGGGGCTGGCTCCATCCCATCACGCTGCTAGCACTAGCTTCCATTGTTACTGTAGGTAACGTCCTTGTACAGTACACAGAGGCGGCACATGGAGGCGTGACAAACTGACAAACTCTAACTGTCTTTCAGATTTGGTTCAGTGGTCAATGACACATGTTCCTGTGGTGTGACAAACTCATAGCACAAATTTATTTCTGCTTTAAACAGACTTTAACAATTGTTCATGTAGCCTTAGTTAGAGGGTAGTTATGGTATACAGAACCTTGACAGGGTATGTGAAGACTGAACAGAAGCAGAGTGCTCTTATCCCTGTAACCAACTTAAGATAGTCACTTTAGGTTGATTAGAGATCGTTTATCGATGCACCTCTAAAAATGAATGAAAAAGTCAAAACTTTTAGCACTGCTGCTATCATCCTCACTGCTCATGGTGTAATCTTCTTTGTAACAACTGGTAATCAAAAGTTTCTTTCAACTGCTCCGCTGCCACTGCAAGAATCACTGGACAGGATCCAGTATGAAAATATTAGTATTGTTTAGCCTACCAAATTAGCATGCTAACCAAAACTAGTGCTTTAGTCAAATTGTTTACTAATATGATGCTAACGGGAGTTAAGGGTTTAACCCTCCTTCCAGTTTATCATGTCAACAAGCAAAAACTTAACGCTCAGAACTTGAATTGACATGATGTGATCAGTCTGCCACTGGCATGCTCATGTTAGTGAAAGTTAATAACCACTATCAAGGAGTTTTGACCAATCAGAATCAAGCATCACGCCTGTAAACTTTAGTAAGAAATCTGCATAATAACAAGAAATAACAACATTTACCAGATGATGCATTCTATGAATTTTAGAGATAGCCTGAATTTTCCAAGAGTGGATTTTTTTGTGTTATGAAGTTGAATTCCTTCAAAGCTATCAAACAGATTTTTCAGAAACTCTTCATCTCCCCTTGACCAGTAACTGCCTATTTGTTATAACGTTCACGTTTTCTTTTGTTTTTGTTTTTGTTTTGTTTTGTGTTTTTTTTTTTTTTTTTGACAAAGAACAAGCATAAGGGGAGACACACCTCACAGTACATGCGCAGTGTTTATTTATGATGCAAATAATGTATGACCTCATCTTTTGTCCACACTGCTTTCACGCAAGGGCCTCATTTGAAGCGTGTCTACTCAGTGTGCATCCACAACAGGAATGTTTACCATGAATGCAGATCAGATATTAAGCATCTCACCCACAAATGCCAATTAGTGTTGTGTGTATATCGGTGTCCATGGTGTACCGTCAGTCTACTTCTTGACACTATGAATTTTCAGAACAACAGTATCCCATCGTGTCTCCTAGTATTCCCCTTCCCCACACTCTTATGCAGGCTACTTAGCTCCCATTGCTCTGTTACACAGTAACGTGCCGGGGACCCCTGTCAACTGTGTACCCTCCTCACATTCCGTGTCATTAAAAAGAAATACTTTAGATCAGTGCTCCCCAACCTTTTTATAGCTGCGGACCGGTCAATGCTTAACAATTTTACTGCAGCCCGGGGGGGCGTATATTGTTGTAACATAATAATAATAATTAACGTGAATCCACTGTGTACTCATATGCAACTTTATTAGCAGGTTCATCGTATCATTGCGCCAACAACATAACATGAGTATAACATCAAAGTCTCTGGTGACTGAGGTGTAACCAAGTCATTTTTCAAAATAAAAGTTTTTTTTTATATATAAAAGATCATTCAGACTCAGATAATAAATAAGATGGAAATAATTATTTCTTGTGCGGCCCGGTACTAATTGATTCATGGACCGGTACTGGACCATGGACTGGTACCAGGCCGCGGCCCGGGGGTTGGGGACCACTGCTTTAGATGTTCGTCCATCGTCTCTCTTCAATGTGGCGTTGGAACCCTTGGTTCTGTGTGCAGAGCAGTGTGTCAGTGCTGCATGCGCTCTGACCATCACAGCAGAGCAGTGAGTCAGAGTTTAACATGAACCAGAGGTGACGTGAACTGTGCCAATAGTTTCTGTAAGTAAAAACAATACATTCCCATGATTCAAACTCCAACACTTTAATGTAACCACTGTTGTTCCTGCACAGGCGTGAACGTGTAAACTAACAGCTGACTGTTCTAAACCCAAACGGAACAAAAAACATAACTATAAGGTAAAAATCTATCAGACATGTTTACTGAGTAAGTGAGACAGCCCCTTCCTCTGCAGAGTGACAGACTGACAGCAGGAGAGGAGGGCTCTGATCATCTTCACAGGTCTAACATGAGTGTGATTGATTTTATTAGTATATTAAATTAAAGATATCGGTATGGATATTGATGGGCAGGAGGAGTGACAGTCAGATTAATTAGAGCAGTGGTTCTCAAACTTTTTACACCAAGTACCTCCTCAGAAAGTACTTGACTCTCCAAGTACCACCATCATGACTGATGTTAATCAAGTAGTGCAGTCAGCCTGAATATTCAGTTCAATAATGAAGTGGGGTTTTATTCTCAATAAGCACTTTAATTATTTCAAAAAATAAAAATACACAGTTTAAACATTAACACCGTGCTTAAATGTAAGACACTAAAAGAAACTGTACCACAAAAATGACTAGGTACACTTCATGCACGAGCACACAGACACAATCGCCATGACCGCTCCTCTCATCAGTTATTTTAAGGAATAACGGGGTGTTAGAGGGCTGTGTCTGACCAAAACAACGTGACATGAGCCAAAAAGTCACTAAAGTTGTAATACTGTTCTCTGTGTCTCTGCTGACTCTGATGAGACTGTACTCCATGTAAACAGACGCTTCATGGTGATGTAGGCGGGCCTAAAGTCTGGTTCATGTTGGAGTAGCGTGACCACAGGCTGTACTGGGCAACGGAGGAGCAGCGCTGCGGGGGGGGGGGCTTAGGTTATGATAAAATAAATTGAAGACTGGCTTTTATAGTCAAAAATCAGCCAGTCTTTTGAACGACTCTTTGAAGGGAGTCATATATCTGTATTGTTCATTCTGCAGCTCCTGTAAAATGCAGTATGAACATATTTAAAAGAACCCCATTTGGTGGCTTAATCAGTATTAAATATTTTTCATTTTGTACGGGTGATCCCTTATTTCTATCAGTCTAAGATTTATCTCAGTGACTAAAACTTATTTTTAAAAAAACTTGTGGTTTGGGGAGTTGTATTGTTTTATTTTCCAGCTGTGTGCAGTGAAGCGGTCCTTGTGGAGAGAAAATGAGGGAAAGGGCAGTCTACTGTACAGCATCTCTTTTTAGCTTTTATCGATGTGAACAAATACCTGATGTAAATGCAGAAAATAGTCATCAACTTCATTTTTGCTGACGTGTTGCTTGTCAGACTGTCAGTCATAGGAACTTGTTAAGCAATTTCCTGTTTTTAAAGCCTGATTCACTGGAAGCCTTGTAAAGTTACCCATTCCACCCACAGGCTACATCTCTGTCTAGAGTTGGACGTTTTGGAGGTCTAGGCTGAACACTTTAGCGTTTAGTGACCAAGTGAAACCCATGTTAAAAAAATTTTTATTTATTTATTTACTTATAGTTACTTTAGGGGGGCTTTTTATGACTTTAGAGAGGACAGGACAGTGGATATAGCAGGAAACAGTCAAGAGTGGAAAGTAACATGTAGGAAAAAGGCCACAGATTGGAGTCAAACCCGGCCAACGTGCTGGAGGGCCAGCCTGACTGGGTGTGACCTAAAATCAGTGGGTGCCTGTGCCCCCAGTTTAGATGTTTTTGAAGTGGGGAAACATAAGGTACAAAGATGTGGTCCACTCTTCAAGCTCTTTAGCTGATTTCAGATTTAAAGCAGTCGCAGCAAACAGATGCTCAGACACTTACACAGGTTCCCTCCTCCCCTCTGTGTTACCTCTTGTTGTTAATACACAGTTAAGAGTAACCACTCACACAAACACCCATTTACACATTTACAAGCACACAGATAATCTAAACTTTGTATATTTGTCTTTGCTGCATGACTGTCCCCCATGTCTGTGTGTGTGTTGAGTGTGTGTCACTACTGGCTGTCAACTTTCTTGTTTCTGTTTTCTTTTCTTTTTTTCTCACATTTTTTCTCAGGATTTTACTGAAATAAATGACAGCTTTTGATCTTTTTGGCACTCTTGTGCTCTATGATTTTGTCGGCTGTTCTGTGCTGTACATTTTTATTGTCTGGCAGAGTCCAGACAGACAAAAGAGGCAGACAGAACAGAGCAGATAGACAGATAATGAGTGAAATCAGACAAGAAAGAAGGCCAACTTCTTACCACTAACAAAGGCAGCCTGGAGAAGAGGTCAGAGGTCACCACGGATGCAGCAGCAACCTCACTCTGCGTTTTCTCCTCCTTTCTGCAGCGATGGCCCTTCTCCAGAACCGTCTTTGGGGGAGGAAGGGAAGGGAGGAGAGGGGGAACTGCAGAGTGAGGTCCAGGCACAACCACAACCAGAACCAGAGCCACAGATGGAGCAACAGCAACAAGAGATTCAGCCACCATCCCAACCACCACAGCCCAAATCTGAGCCTTACCAGAAGCCACAGCCTGAAACCAAACCTGAGCCAGAACCTGAACCAAAAACAGAACCTGCGAATGAGCCCAAGCTGGAGCCCGAGCCTGATATGGAGCCTGAACCAGAACCTGAACCACAACCTGAACCAGAACCTGAACCTGAGCCTGAACATGAACCTGAGCCTCAGGCCAAAGTTGAAGCCCAGAGCGAGGAAGCAGCACAGGAACCCCCTGAATGCCCTTTGCCATGCAGACAAGACCAGACAGTCGAGGGGCAAGAGAACAAAAAGTCTGAGGAAGTTGTTGAGGAACAGAGAAAACAAGACGGAGAAGAGGCTCAGGCCAGTGTGGCACATGAAGAAGAGGAGGAGGAAGGGGGAGGAGCTAAAGGAGGTGGGGCAGGGAGGAGGGCCAGCCTACATCACACGGCATCGCCCTTGAGGGTGCAGCGCAACGGGGCCGGCTTGCACTCGGCCACCTCCGACTATGAGCTCTCGCTTGACCTCAAAAATAAGCAGGTAGGGTTGATTTGGGGACGGGAGGGAATGATGGGAAGGGATTGTTCGTGTGTTTTGTACGTCCAGTAGTCTGTTTTCTGTCTGAGGAAGTGGAGGACTATTGGTTTGACTGTCAACAGATAACATTTTTTTGTATTTCTTTTTTTTTCACCCTGATTGTGTTGTTGGGGCGTCCCAACTGTATTAACTAATGATGAGCTTCCTTTTTTCAATATCATAAATCCTAATTTTCATTGCTGTGTCATTATTTCATTGACATCCTCATAACACTTTTGTCTTTGTTGTCTAACCAAATCTGAATTGTCAAATTTCATTTCTTTCTAACTGTTTATCCACTTCTTTTCTTTTCTTTTCTTTTCTTTTTTTTTTACTATTTTGCTGTAATTTAACAAAGTAGAATCACTTTTGTGTGCTTATTTTAAGAATCTATACACTGTGTTAAATTGGCAGTGGTGCATATAAATGTTCCCAATGCACCAAAAATCCCAATTTAGTATTTATTTGTATTGAGCATGTGACTATAACCTGTTCCCATCCTGTTACAACCAGCGTTTGTCTGATAGACTCAAGAACTGTGACTGTATTTAAACATAGATTTCCATGTTAACGTCTTTATGTTTTTACCATGCTATTCATCAGGGGACAAAAAACCATGACAAAGTCATCTCCATTTCAACATCCATGAATCATCTTCCATGTGTTTTCATTGTCATCCATCCTACCGTCATCCCCCCGTCCATGGATCTTCCATCAGGTAAGGCAGAAGTGTTTGGGCCTCAATTGTTGGTACTTCTGCCAATAACAACAATGACATATTGGGATAACTTATTAATGTTACATGCAAAGTTGAGTTGCTGCAAGCAGAAGCTTATGTCCTGTGAAAGTTGTTGTATCATGTCATCTTGGGCTTCGGGGCAACCATTTCTGAAGTTTAGAGAAAGTTCTCTCTGAGGGTCTAAATATCGGGAAAAGAACAATGTAGTGTTCTAGAAACAAAAAGCTGTATGCCTCAGATTGCTGTTTTAATTAAAACTATAATTTTGATTATTTTAAGTACTCTTAAGAGTCATCACTTCTCAGACAATTATGGAAACATTTCCTTATTCTTCTGTCTTCATTTAATGGCTTCCCTGCTTTTTTCTAAAATAACTTAAATCTAGACCTTCAAATACACACCTAAACAAAATTTTAAGACTACTTGAAAAACTGCAAGAATTTACATTTTTACATTGTTGGATCTTAAAAAGGTTTGAAGTAGAGTTTCAAAATGCAAAAAGGAGAAAAGGGAGTGAGACAAAAAAATGAGCAGAGCAATTTATTGAAAACAACAATTAAGATGAAGTAGGCTGTTCATCAGCTGATCAAAGGTTAAAGATCACAGCTCAAAAAAAAATTGAAAACCCCTAAACTATAAATCAGAGTGTGAAAAAAGGACTCAGTCATGAGGAGCTCCTCTGCTCTCGTTGATCTCTTCAAACATGCTTGATGAGTGTTTCCAGGAGGCTCATGGGAACGTTGCTCCAAGTGGTGAAGATGGCTTTCATGGAGGGCGTTCACAGCCAATCAGATCCTCCGGCTCAGCGCTCATGAAATGTTTTTGGGTCTACCTCTTGACTTTTTTGTTCCATAACCCTCAGGATCCTTGAAGAAATTCAAAATAACTGCGTCTTACTGCGTCCAACCTCAGCAGTGATGGCGCGTTGTGAGAGGCCGTGATTATGCAGCTCGACAATCCGACCACGTTCAGAGAGAGAAAGCTTTTTAGCCTTCGCCATCAGGAGGTCTTGACAGAGTGAACACCTGCCAGGAAATCACACTCAATCCACATTTTTGTGCAGATTTTGGCTTTTAAAGGCTGTGCTCTTAAACTGTTGCTTAAAACCGTCTTAGGATCCAGCAGTGCAAAATGTAAATTTGTACAATTTTTCAGCTGGTCTTAAAATGTGAAGAAGCTCAACCACAATGGCATTGCAAGCCTTTACACTGAGTCAAACATCCCAGCCTCTCAGTTTCATGCTGTGTGATTTGGCCATGCATGTTGTCAATTAGAGCCAACTAAGTTTTTCAGGTAAACAAAGGATCATCAGCATAAAGCTACTGTGTGGATTAACATGTTTTAGCTTTATACTTGAACAGAAAAATGGCCATGTCATATCTGCTTTGAATATGAATATTTAACCCTCTGTTCTCAGACCTCATGTCACCCTTGTGCAAAACCTGGTTTATACTTTTGCATCAACCCTGCGTTTCAGTGGCCAACGCAGTCCTGAGCACCCAAGTATGTGTTGATGTGTTGATGTGTTGAGGTTTTTGTTTTCTTTTAAATGTTGCTGTTTATCATACAGCAGAGATGAGATGTTGGAAGAGAACGATCTATACTGCTCTGTTCCAATCACAGGACTTTGTGGTCTTAATGGTTTCATGGGGTTGTTACTTTAGCAGGAGGTGCGAGTCAGGCTGCACAAATAGACTTCAGAAACCTGTGGGGTGGTGTACACTGATAATACAAAGCAGAAGTATAAACCAGCTGTAGTCTGTGCCTCTCAAGTCAGAAAGGACTGTCTCCACCCCTTTTCAGCCTGAGTCCATTTCCAGTGATTATGAGTAATTGGTTGCTCCAAGACTACATGTTTGCTGCCCTCCTTTGAGTCTTGATTCCAGGATACTGTCAAAGACAATGAGCCACACCACACTGATCTGACCTAGAGAGAGCTCAGTAAACTTACTCCCATAAGACACTTCTCAGTCTCAGGGCACTATCATCTGTGAATGTAAAGCTCAGCAGAGGTGACACATACAGTTTGGGTTTTTTAATCTTAATTAAAATTTGCCTAAACTCAGCTAACAGGATAAATGATAATAAGATTATAAGATAAACTACCACAGCAGAAGTAAATGTGTATTTTTTTCTGTCTCAGAAACGGATGTTTGAGTGGGATGGCTGCTTCATTAAACTGCCCTTCAGCTTCATTCTCTCAGTTGGACTTAATTTCTACACTCATTGCTTCTCTTTTTGAGACTTGAGGTTCTCTTAACACTGGCTCCTAACCCACATCGCCTTCTCACCTCCCTTTTCACTCTTTCACTTCTCCCATCTGAAAGATCTCAACCTCCACTATCTCCCTGTCAACAATGCTGGAGATACACAATCAGCTACATTGATCTTCTGTCTGTACAGCTGGGGGTGCAGGAGCTTGGTGCAGCTACACATCAATGTCAGAGTAACTGGATCTGCAGCAGGGCGATACCTTGATTGCTCTGGAAGAAGCTCATGACAGAATGTTTGAGCAGTGAGTCAGTTCAATATCCAACATGTTTAAACTCAGAATGTTACACTCTATATTTCCCTATTTGAGTACACATTTAGGATATACAGAAGAGAAACCGAAACGCTATGTTAGGGGATAAATAAAGTCGAGATTAATTGAGAGAAAAGAGCTGAAATTGATAACATCATCTTTAATGCCAAATGGTAAAAGTTTCCCTTCAAGTGTCCACAAGTATGGCAAGATGACGGCACAACAGTTAATCTGAGAATGTCTCATTTTAATTAGTATCTTAATTCATTCATCAAAAGTGAGCTAAAACTAAAACCACAACTTGTGTTACCAATTTTCATGGTTTCTAGAAATGAATCAGTGGATATTTAAAAGAAACTTCAGCCTCGCTCCCATAACCATGAAATGTATATGAAAAACACTCAGACAGTCTCAGGGGTATATGTTTATTTCTTATCTGGAAATACAAGTGAATCTTGCTGAGGGATTCTTGTCCAGTTTTTCAATTTTATTACTGACGCAGCCCACAGCCAGGGCTCGACAATAGAGAGTGCATCTAAAGTTCAGACTGAGCAACTTCATAGTGAAAGCTTTGCTGAAATGTGGGCAAGAAACGAGAGCAAGGGAGAGTTTCTGGTGAGTTCTGAGTTCAGTGAGAGGCTGAGTTGAAGAACACGGTCAGAGAAGCATTTTCAACTTCAAAGAATGGAAGTTTGTAAGCTGCAAAGTGGCTGCGTTGAAACCCATAGAAAATGCAAACACTGGCAGTCTTTGGAAGGCTACTCACATGTATACTGTGTTTTGTTTGGAATGGAAAGGACCTAATATACACATGTTGGATGAGTGAAAAAGAAGGTACACAGGAGGTAAATAAAAGGAGGATTTGAAGTTTCTGCTCAGCTACTTTTCAGAATGACCAAACGTTATTTTTAACATATGAGCTACTTTTTAAATGTAGGTGTAGTGAGTAGAGGTAATGTGAGTTAGGATCCTCATGATGTGAGGATTGTATTGATTGAAAAGTGATTCATGTTTACGGCTTTGAAGAAGTTACTCCAGTTCCACAGTACCAACTCCATTGCAACATGTTTCTTTTAGCCTACATATGACATAAATTCAACCAAAGGTTAAAACTCATTGAAATTAAAAAGGTTACTTTGAACAAGTTGAATAGAACTTCTGTATTAATGATGTCCTCATTTAGCACTACTCTCTGAGCATTCTACATTCTCCAGTGTTTTCCATTTTTTTTAGCCTGTTAACCCCTTAAAAAGCAGTCCCAGAGACGGGTGACCCTGTGCCGTGGGAAAAAGACATGAAATGAAAATGGTTGATTTGGTTTGTGGTGTGGTCATGGTGTTCCTAGCATTGCTTCTTACACTGATCTCTGTTGTTGTGCAGGTTTGTCCAATTAAAATCAAGCACTGACATGGCACTCACAGTTTTTCAGTGAACATCACGTATTGGAACTGGTAGTGACTGAATTCTAATAAACCCTGAACACAAGCTGTCTTCTAAAGCAGCTACTTGGTTAATAACAATGTTGGTTTGAGGTTTAATCTTATAATGCAGAACAAAGAAAACATCTTCACCAAGCCTTTGATTATCCCATCATGAGTGTTACACCAGAGTGACAATGCCCATCGTCAGAGTGGTGAAGACAAAAGATGTAAAGGATCGGCTGTTGCTCCAAAATAACTTAAAAGGTTGTTCATCAGTTATTAAGGTCTCAGCTATACAAGTAAGTAATACAGTTTCAGTTTTTGCTGAGTGTAAAGCTTTGTGTTTGAGGGGATAATAAAGTGAAAGGTGAGGAGTTCAGACTTAAAATTACTGCTCCTGCTCTGTAATTGCTGCTTTTCTTTGTTCAGATGATTGTGGTGTCCATGAATCAAAAGGGACCCATCTCCATTAAGTAAAACACTGAATGGTGAAAAGTCAAATTTTATGCCCTGTATTCACTCATAATTACACTTAATGATGGAGTTACATGAGGGAAATACTAAAAGCATAAAACAAGGATAAGCCAATATTTAGCTAACTTATGTGATCTTAGCTCTTGGTCTTAAATTTGTTTCTGTTTTCTTCTCTGCCTCACTCAGTCTTTTGGGAACCACTGACCTTTCCTGTGACTGATTTTGGTCTAGGATGAATCATCTTAGCGGATCAGCTTTCTCTGATGACATCAAGTCTTTTGTTGTCCGCCTCATTCTGTAATACAGTCAGCATTAGTTGTGTCCCAGTTTTGCTGTTATATAATCATCCCATTAATCATGCAGATGTTTCGGTGCTGTAAGTCAGTGTGCATGAGCATGAAAGCTAATAAAGTGGCTTTGCATTTTACCCCAGAATTCTGCAGTATGAAAAATCTGATAATCTGCTCTTTCCCTTATGCACACTCATCTTTTCTTTGGGTTAAAGCGCAGTGCACATACATTTGCGCACTGGACTTTTACATCTGAAATCATGAATCAAAGAAAAGGGTAGTAATTTACATTGGTATGAATTGTACTCAATGATAGTTTGACAGTTTTAAGAACAGCGTAACACTGTTGCCCGTCGATTAAAGACAGGTAGCTCTTACACAGCTGCCTTGAAGGAAAGTAACGAAAGCACTGCACTTTTGAATGGCACTTTATACTTCAAAACTCCCAGGCAGCTTAGCTAAACAAGTCAAAAGGAATGCACTGTATGTCAAAAATAATTAAGAAAGGCTAAATCACTTTAAGTTTAAGCTAAGCATACAGGTGCAGCAACCACATCACAAAAGCTGGTAGAGTACTTCTGGGGCATGTGAAATGGTTTGTTTCTGAGGGTGAGACCAAATCAAAGAAGATACACAGAACTCGCTGACACAGGAACTGATTGATGGTTTGTCACAGTGTGATCTGTCATATGTCTTAGCGGGGCAGCAACAACAGTTTCAACCATAAACAAATAAACTGAGGAGTCCAAATTATGTTGTGTAGATCAGGAATCATTCAACTTTGATAAGTAATCTGCACTGATACAAATAACTTTTTACTGATTACATTAGCTTCAAAAACCTTAAAATGAGGGCATTTTAAAACTGGGATAAAAAATGTCATTAAATGTAATTAATCATTGAAAGTCAGCAAAGGAAAGTAATTTATAAAAACAGTTAAACAGCCCTAGTTTTGAGACCTTTCACAGATTATGGAAAGAAGTTTGATGGTATGAACTTTATATTTATTTATTTTTACATCTAAATAAAACAAATTTGGAGATGCAGTTCTTCTCTTTAGCATCATAGCCACTATTTGGAATGAGCTTGAGTCAGTTATTTCATCAGTCTTCTAATGCAGCTCCAGAGATGAAAAGCAGTTGAGCATATCCCTTAAATAACAATAGAATTATGCCATAAGAATGTGTTTATTTTATTTATTAAAACTACAAAGTGAAGGAAAAGGTGGGATAAAAAGGTTCGCTAATCTACAAATTTCCCCTTAAAAGTGTAGTTTAATAGCTCAATTCAATTATCACAGTTAAACAACTGTGTTTTTAAAAGGATTGAAGACCTTTTATCGAGTTATTTTACAAAAAAGCATTCCTCCTAATGTTGTGTGTATGTTGAATGTATGAAAACAGGATGACAGAAAACGGTGGCATGACTGTTATAGAAAAAATCTGCTTCGTGCAAGCACAGAAACATATCCTGAGTGTACTTAAGTTTGACCTTTACTTCTGAGACACAGTTCCATTTGAACTACAAAACCCTCCAGGCTAAAATACTTTCCTTTTCAAAGCCTCTGAGTGTTTATTTTTTCAGTAATAGGAAAAGAAAACTTGAAAACGGTAAATCTGATATCAGTGTTTGTAGCACAAAATTTGTCTTACTATAACTCATAATGATGGAAATGTCTTTTGATTTACTTCTATTTCTACATTTTTGTGGTCTAATGACCAGATGTTAGGATGTTTTCAGATTAGATCAGATTTCATTAAACTTGTCTGTCACTGTAAAGAAACCTTATAATTTCCTGCTGATAGAAATGTCAGTATCTGGAGGACAAGCAGGACTGAAGACTGTGGAGTTGTACCACTTAGTCCAAGTTTTCCATTTTCCCCCCTTGTTCCAGTGGGGACATGAGGTCAGCATGGTGCTGATCTGCCAGTCAAAATTGATTTAGAAACCTTGATGGAACAGAGCAGTGCCATCATCTTTCCCTACTGCAGAATTATCTCTTTCCATCAGTTCTTAGTGAAGTAATCAAAGATGGAACTGAGAGTCGGCTAATGGAGAGGATTTTCAGCAGTGCCACTCTCGGCATGGTCGTCTGTCTCAGCACCTACTTCTGTATCTTTCATTCTTCTCGGTACTTCTTTGCTTGTTTTATTGTAGCCACACTCATCGTTTTAGCCTCATCTGTAATGTGTATAGTGAAAACATTAGGGCATAAAGCACCAACTCTAGTGCACTACTGAAACTCAACTACCAGACAACCTCTGAGCTTTTCTATGTTGCCTTCTACTGGGGTTTTGTTTATCATGTTCATGACAAGAGACAATCAAAAACACAAACAAAGAAACAAAACGTTATGCAGCTCAAATATACATGAAATTCAGGTACACTGTCGGTACACAGTATCAACAAAAAATATTGAAGGTATCGGATTGGAGGCCAAAAGAGCGTATTTGGACGTCCCTATGATTTACTTATTACAATCAGCAAATATCACAAGTACAAGGGTTTCTGATGTGACATGGAACTTTTTCTTGATCAGATTACATTATGCCCTCCTTCCCTGAACAATGCACATCAGACCTTTTAGACCTGCTGCTATCAGAAAGCTTAATCAACAAGATTAGCATTGCTTATTATTATTATTTATGCAGGAAAAGTAAAGTTTGTTGTCATCACCAGGCTGTGATGGTGATAGAAATTGTTGAACATATTGCTGTTATCAGATTTTTTGACCAAAGCAGTGAAACAGTAAACTGGTAAAACCTAGTCTACTTTTCTTTCTTTTCTTTCTTTGCCCCATGTCCTTCTCTTTTGTGTACCTGCTTGTTCTTGTGGACATGATTCTGTCTAAATGGCAAAGTGTATTAGATACTCTGATAAAGAAAACAACGTGACCTAAATGCTTTATTCATCACCCTCGACCAGGCTTATTCAGAAGGCAAAACAAACAAACCCAACTGCCACATTTGATCAAACTCAGCTCCACTGACGATCCATTCAAGGGCACTTCTGCGATGGAACTCTGCAGAATTTGTTTTGATGAGGGACACCTTTCTGAGCAAAAGGGTCAATCATATTACCTCCAAAAGAAAACTTAGCGAGGTCTACTTTGGAGTGCAGTTGTGTTGATCAGGCTAACCTTGTCACTTTGAGAGAGCATACAGCTCAGTCAAAGAACAATCCAGATTAAAAGCTGATGAATATTCAGGCTGAGTTCGATCAGTCTTCAAGAGCTGACAGTGACTAAGTCACCATCAGCAGCTACAGTAGAGCTTTAAACCAGCGTCCTTTTCAAAAACCACCTTAATATTCTCATCGCGTCTCACTTTGCTTGCAGAGCCTCTGCAGTGAAATGTTAATGGAGCAGATGAGATGGATTTTCAGTGTCACTCCACTTTTCTAAAGAGCTTTATATGTGATTCCATTCCTTCAGTGACAACAGCATCGGCTGCATCTCGTTGAGCTCTCCACTTATCACAAATTGCAAAAGCTCAAGGCATTACAGCCTATCAGGACACAGTACCAGGTGGTTGGTTGACTTTGTCCGTGACTGAAGGGAGAGGGGGTAAGAGACTAAAAGTCACAGTTTGATCCTTGGTGGCCATGGCAACCATATACTCAGTTGTAGTTTAATTCACAGAGGGTATAATTCATCTGAACCAAATTAAACCGGATGAACATGGCAGCCTGATGGAAGAAGTCTAACACAGTAAAGAAAAAGAAAAGAAAAAGAGGGAACGGCAACATTTGTGTTGCTGAAAGTTGAATGCTTTGCCATTTCTGTCACGCAATACAGCACATGTAGACTACCAAATGTGACACTGCTCTTCTTTTAAAGCCCAATCTCTGTCCTTGTTAAAGTGAGAAATGAAATTATGTTTTTTTATGTTTGTATTGATTTGGTCTGATCAAAAGAATTGAAGAGCAACATAGAAAGAAGAGTTTCTTTCCACTTCCAAAGATACCTACGCCCTGATTGTTCTAGGAAACTCAAAGAGTTCTCATCCAGTGTTCGAGCTGCTGCTGGACGAGGATGGGTATATGACATCGCTATCTGTTTCCCACAGCATTTGACGATTTTTCACAGGAAAGATTGATGGCTTGTTCAGTTTTGGACAATCTAAAGCTGTATGGAGGAGCTTTCTATTGAATGCTCAAAAAGGATGAGGGTTTTTTTTTTTTCTGCTGAGGAAATGAACAGTTTGTCCAAATGCCAGCTGCCTTTTTCTGTTTTGTCTCTTTCAAGCTGTAGCTTTGTCAAAACATTGTGTGGGTTTGGAACACACATTCCAAGGCCAGTTTGGGAATAAAAGTGTCTGAGCCATGTAAGAAATCTGAAGTTCTTTAACATGTCTCAAAAAATTGAACTCTACAACATTTTGGTCTCCTTGGACCTCCATGCATACCAGTTATACCATTCACTTCTAAATGTACTGCTCGTTTTCTCTGTATCTACTACTTTCTTGGTTTTTCCCATTGCTTTTCAACTCATCTGCCATATTCATCTTTCATGCACCAGTCTTAAAGGAGAAAGAATATTAAGACATTGCATACTGAGGTCACAGGTGAAGAAGCTCCTTTGGTCTTTTGTCATTATTAAGAAAGCCATGCTGTCCTTTCTAATCCTTTGTTCTTCTATTTTTAGATCGAAATGTTAGAGCACAAATATGGTGGCCACCTCATCTCCCGCCGTGCTGCCTGCAAGATCCAGACTGCCTTCCGCCAGTACCAGCTCAGCAAGAACTTCGAGAAAATCCGCAATTCGCTGCTGGAGAGTCGTCTACCTCGACGGATCTCCCTGCGCAAGGTCCGTGTGCAAAACACAGAAGGCTTCTCTGCTGAACGGGCCCTGGCAGAAGGCTGCAACTTGGCAGGCATCCCACTAGTGCGCTCACCGTCTCTGCCTGCCACAGTTGGTGGCAACCTTACCGACCTTGAAGACTCTTTCACAGAACAGGTTCAGTCTCTAGCAAAGTCCATAGATGATGCACTTAGCAACTGGAGCTTGAAGACCATGTGTTCACTGCAAGAAGGCGGTAGCTACCAGTTTAGTGCTGACTCCTTTAGTACAGCAGGAATAGGAAGTGCAGGAGAAGGTGGTGGTGCGGGAGAGTCTACGATTTCCCAAGGCTCCTTGGACCCAAGTGACCTGTCGAGAAGTGCAAGCAAGCTGATGATGGCATTCCGAGATGTGACCGTGCAGATTGACAGCCAGAACATCCGGGTTTCATCCTCAGTCATGGAATCAACATCCGTTACCCTCGGCAGCTGTGTCCAACAAGAAGGAGCTCACAGTACCGTCACAACTCCTTCAACAACAACAAACTCCATGCCAGCCTTTATTCCTCCGCCTACGTCACATCAACCTCTTCCTGCTGAAGCCCCAGCTGAACCTATAGATCCCCCACCACCACCACAAGAACCCCCACCTCCCCCTGAACCACAAATAGAAGGAGAAGAACAGGATGATGAATTCCCTGCTCCACCCCCAAGTGAAGAAGAGTTAGAGGAGGGAGTACAACCTCCCCTAACCCCTCTTGATAAGATGGCAGCCCCTCAATTTCCAGAGGGGAATGTACCACCACCCACAGGACCCCCTCACATCTTTCAGCCCCAGGAGGGTGTACCGCAGGGGAGCTCCCCTGTGGGTGAACCACTAGAGGTCAAAAGGAGTGGCTCTGAGACAGCAGACAACAGCTCAGAGCAGATGAGCAGCAGTAGCACATCAACAGAGGCACGCTCTACATCTGAAGCTTCATCCAAGGAAGCACTGCAGGCCATGATCCTCAGCCTGCCACGCTACCACTGTGAGAACCCCGCTAGCTGTAAGTCTCCCACCCTGTCCACTGATGTCATGCGAAAACGTCTCTACCGCATTGGCCTCAACCTCTTCAATGTGTGAGTACTAACTGTATTATATTCCTTTCATTTCATTCTTCTTTGTTTTTTCAACTGACAAGACACGGTTTAGCATGTAGACCTGACCGCATTGAAACTTTATTTTCTTAAAGTTTTACAGAGGTGAAATTTAAACATAAAAACATGTTTTTCCTTCCTGTCATTCTTTCAGAAATGTTAAAGCTGTACAGCAGCATAAAGTAGGGCTTTAAAATGTGTTCATTGTTTTATTTACATTCATGTTTTCACAAATCAGACATAACAGTTGATGAATTCAGCATCTACCCCTCAAATAGTAGCTCAACAGTATGACATTAAACAATATGATTGGATAAAGCGATAGGATAGGATGTGATACATTATAATTTGATGCAGCAGCATAATTTAATGTAAAATGGCACAATGATACATAATGATAAAATGCAATGTAAAAAGATACAACATATTACAAGGTGGAATAAGATGGTATGGTTCAGTCTGTTATGGTACAATGACAGGATGGGATGTGTTTTGTTTTCCTGTTTCCTATGACTTGGACTTGGGTGTTGCATACAGCAAAAAGCGAAGAACACAACCCACTGAAAACCACAAGTCTGGTACTCAAGCTTTCAAATTTTGATTGTTCTTCTTTGAAGTAAGCAAAGTCATTAAATCAGCTTAGCAAATGCATTATGTGGTTTGTTTAAAGACACTCTAAATATTGTAAAACTTATACAACAGACTGTACTTCTAACCCATCCTCTGAACCTGAAGTTTTTTGTGTCCCTCTAGACCCAAAGAGCAAAGAAAGCACTTTTCCTCACATGTCCCAGTTGTGCTGAAAGAACAAACAGAGTCTTTCTAGATCTTAGATGTCTTCTTTTTTTCTCAGACAGATAAATCACTACAGGGGTAAAAGAGACAAGATGAATTATAGAGGCAAAGGGAAGTGATGGTGTGATAAGAGACTCACTAACCTAACTTAGACAGAATGGACCCAGACAAGTTGTAGATAAGATTTGGTTAATTCCAGCATTCATCATGACCTCTGTCATTAAATGTTTAATTATGCATGACAAAATATGACAACAGTAGAACCAGTAACATCTCACTTGACCTCATAAAAAAGAGGTTCTTGAATTCCGTCAGAGGGGAACAATGTCATATTTTCCCGTTTCAGCTGGCTGAAGTAGTGTTTTCCAGTTTTTGCAGTCAGGCTATCTGTAGCTAGTTAGCCAGTCAAGTAAGTGGTGGTTTGAGTAGTTAGTTAAAAAATGCTACTATAAAATGGTTTTAATTAATGTGCTAAAATAATAAGGTCAAAGCTATGTGCCCCATAACAGTCCTCATCTAAGCCTTAAAAAGCTTGTTTATTGATCTGATTTTACAACAATGGAGTGTTAGGCTTCAAAGTGATGAATTTCTTAATTTTTTCTTAAATTAAAATCTAAAGATTTTTATAGATGTAATGCTGATGCCACATAGTGTAAGTTTGTGGTAGTTGGAGCATCCCCAAATGTTTAAATCCAAATGGGCAGAGATGCCAACTTTAACCATTAGCTCTTCAGCACACAGTAGCCCTCTTTTTAACAGGGCATCTTTCAGCTCTACGTCTCCATTACTGGCTAAGCTAGATCACCAATCACCTCATGAGTGAGTTAATGTTGTGCCTCTTGGCCTTGTAATAATGTTGTTGGTTTACAAGCATACTGTAGGCAGCGACATCATTTACCAGGTATGTTAACAGTGGGAGCTAGCATCAGATTGAACAAATGCAGTCATTATTCCTGTCTGTGCTAATTTAGTCCTGAAGTCAGTAAAAGAAAGTATAAAATTATAAGCTAAAATTGGTCTTAAGTTTGAGTGTTAGTTTGCTAAAATTAGTTTATGGGAGATAGAAAATGGTCTATAAGAGCATAAGAAATGCTGTGCTGATAGAATATTTTACTTTTGACAGTTGGCACGAAAGTTTAGTCCAAGTGAAAAACTAGCACAGTGACTTTTATATTCATACCATCACTCAACACCCTCTTGCATTTTCCTGTGTGACTTCCCAACTTGTCAGCCAGAGAAAAAACAAGTCTTAAAACCTTGTTTATATTTACCAGTTTCAGCCTTTCAGTCACTTACCCCTCCCTGCCAAGTGAAGAGTGACAAAGTCAAAAGCAGACCCCCTCAAGACGTCCTCAAGACGGGTGCAAGGTACTTAGATGGCAGACAAAGATAGGAAGAGAAAGTGTTGCTATGGGGATGACAGCGCATCTGAGTCAGCGTTGACTGAATCAGATGTATTGATTTGTTAAAAGAGGAAACCTTGAAGATGTGTGGCAAACCCACTCTGCTTTTGACCCCTGAGCGTGACCTAGTTATCAGAGTTTGATATGGTTAATGTCCTGCTCATACAGTGCTGTTTACATTACATGTCACATTCATCCATTCAGATACATCGATGATAAAGGCTGTCTTTTAAACTTACCGTAAAAAGTAAAGCAATTTGTGCTTTGTAGATTATTTATTTTTAACAATGATTTTTGGCATAAATCTTATGCTGCTGAATATAGAGCCTGTTTATATCCCCTTTAAATGGTCCTACAAATGTAATCTAAAGAAAACATTGGCAAGCTTTAAAATTTAACAAGTTATTCATTTAACAAACAGATGTGGCAATTCTTTTTCATTGGTGCAACCTGCATAATCAGCTGTGCTACCCTCCCCATAAATGCATGTTCCTTACAATTGTTACACCATTTAAACAGGAAATCAAATGCTCTCCCATCGCACAAGATTCATTGCCAAGAATTATTTTAACAACAAAGAAATTATTTACAAAACGCAGATTGCCTTACTTTTTCTTCTGTTTATTTGGACAGTGGGACCTCGGACTGAACCCCCACCCTTTTGAATGAGAGCCAACCCTGTGCCACAGCTGCCTCTTTGAGAGATTAATTACATATTTTGAGAATCACGTTAATACAATAATCTACATTCAACAGTCAGCACTCACTGTTCTCCCTTTTAAATTGTTAGTTTTAATCTAACTCTTGAATATGTGCTCAGTGGCCTATGGCACACTTGGAAGGGAATATTGAAATAGGAAGATTTGCAACATGTTCCATTGGCTTTTCACTAGAGTGTAACCTACAGGGTTAAATCCATAGACTGTTAAAAAAAAAAAGGACGTCATCTTGCTTGGCTCAAACTGAGGTCGCCACTTAAACTTAGCCATTTTAACGTCTAATAACTAAACTAAACCCTGTTTTTAAACAGGGTTCTACATCTTGTTTAAGGATGAATGATGGCTGCTGTTCTTGTGTTTTTTTTTTTTTTTTTTTTTTGTTTTTTTTTGGAAATAGTAAAATATATCAGGAAGGAGAATTAAGAAGAGACTAGACTGTCCAAAGGAAGAAAAAAAAAAGTCACCGGCTCCACTCAGATTTTCCCAGAGTCCCTCATAGTCTCTACTGCGCAGACTCTGGCTGCACAATGTCGGCTCCTGTGACTGAGATTTTTTGGCTTCAAAACTGTGCAATGGTAAAAGGTAGAGCCACGCTGTCCATTCTAGATGCAGTCTATGGTTAAGACAACCAACATCCATCCATCCATCTTCTATACCACTTATCCTGTTCAGGGTCACGGGTGCCTGGAGCCTATCCCAGCTGGCTTAGGGCGAGAGGCGGAGTACACCCTTGACTGGTCTCCAGTCAATCTCGGGGCTTAAAACAAGCAACAGTTTCCAAAAACGCACCAGACTCTCTCCCATCAATGACAAGTTCAGATCAACCACTGATAGAGTAGCTGGATACAATTAGGTTGAATAGAGAAGAGGTGGATTTAAAAGTAATGGCATCCATTCATCAAGCCTAAAATTGTCATTAGTCATTCTACTGCAAGTTGTGGATGTAATTAAATATTCATTTGCCTGGCACCCTGAGAACTGGAATGAAAAATTTGCCAACATTTGAAGCCAGCAGCCTTTTTTCTCACCTGCTACCTCAACCATTGCTGTAGACTTCCCCCTGCTTTCTAATAATACCCTCTAGAAACACAAAATACTCTGTTCCCTTGGGTCCACAACCACTACAAGATTTTGTTAAGATATTCCCCCAATTAAGACATTTTATACAAATTTAGAAGATTGGAGCTCATAAACACCCATTATCCTTTTGCTCACTGCCAAATTCTGCAGTGCAATAAAAGGGCAGAATAAAGCTGATTAACTTTGACTCAATGCTGGAGCGTGACATAGAAAACAAGAGGAGCAGGAACAAGCTGTGCTGCTACTGCAGAAAAAGGGCAGAGCAAGTAATCTCCAGAGGAATCGTAGAAAATGTGTGTGAAGTTGTCAGTCCAATTTGAGATTTTTCTAATCTGGAATGCAAAGAGGAAAGATTATACAGAAGTAGCAGTGCATTGGGTGGAAAGACACACTCTTTAAATTAGGTTACTTTAGATGTTGAGACATCTTTGAGGGTCCTCAGACCTTGCAACAACATGTGAAGTTCATACATGAAGAGTTTTTGCACCTTAACATAGATTCTCAACTTTTATTGAGAATCAATTGGTATTTAGCAAATGTAGATATCAGTATTGATATCTGGAAATAAAAAATTATCAAATGGTGCAGAAAAGGAAAAAAAATGTGTGCAAAATATTTTGGGTTCAAATTGTTGTTTGCAGGTGAAAGTAGTCCCTAAAAATCATGAAAAGCAATAATGATAAAATCCCAATCCCCATCATTTATTCATCTTCTATCCCACTTATCCTGTTCAGGGTTGCAGGTGTCTGGAGCCTATCCCAGCTGGCTTAGGGCGAGAGGCGGAGTACACCCTGGACTGGTCTTCATCATGCCTTAAAAAATCCTGACATATTTTCCCATGTTGTTTCCTAAACACTTTCCTTCAGAGTTTGCTGAAGTTAATGCAGCATGTGACATTGCAGAAAACAGTTAACTTATCTGCTGGTTTCATGGGACAATTGACAGGTGAAGTTTTATTTCATAAATGTGTTATGGTGGCACAAGTATGTTTGACGCCAAGAAATAGTGATCAAATAGAGCATTAATATGTTACTTTCAGGGTTAATAAATAGTAAATATGCTACCAGTCAAAAGTTTTGGAACAACCCAATTTTCTGGTTTTTATTTAAATTCAAGCAGCTCAAGTTCAATGAATAGCTTAAAATGGGATGAAATTGAAATTGATTGAAATCTTTGGTCTTCACACAGCATTTTTGTAAGCTGTCTAGTAGCCTAAGGAAAAGGTGGTTCCTCAGTGTGGACATCAAATGTAAACATGGAGGAGGAAGTATGATGGTCTGGGGCTGTTTTTCTTGATCCAGGGTCTGTGACTTGTACTGAGGTAGCGGCACCCTGAACAAAGATGGCTCCCCCAGTATTCTGCAGCACCATGCAGGTCCCTCTAGAGTGAGCTTAGTGGGTCAGGGGTTCATCCTACAGCAACATAATGACCCAAAGCATGAGTCCAAGCTCTGGAGTGGCCAGCGCTGTCTCTAGACTTGAACCCCATCGAGCTGATTTGGGATTAACTAGACAGAAGATTGAAAGCAAAGAAACTGGAAAATACCCAACATTTAGAGAAACTTCCAACAGAGCTGGAAAGAACTTTCTGAAGAGTATTTGATTTCAGTTGTAGAAAGAATTTTGTCAAAGGTGACTACTTTGAAGAGTCAAAAGTTTAAGTTAATTCCAATATTTATATTTAACTTCAACTGTTTATTTGTTCTCTGTTTTCATTTCAGAGTACAATGAGCTTTTACACTGCATTATTTTCAAAGAAAAACTGGAAATAATAAGGTGCTCTAAAACTTTTGACCAGTAGTCAGTGAAAGCTGCCTGACCTTGTCTATTTTCACAAAATCTAATGTGGCCTTCTTTGAAAAAGGTTTCAACATTCCCGCCCTTAAAGTAGGGGTTTTAAACTCAAATTACCAGAGGGTCTCTGAGCATTCAATCTTGTCACAATGGGGTTGCTTCAGGTGTTCCACAGAATGTGACACAAACATTCATTTGTTCAAACAACTGTTCTCTTCTGTCTAATGCTTGCTGCCCTGCCAGACACCTGGCAGGTCTTCTTCTTAGCTATGGCTTAAAGATGAACATCACTAAGTCTGGACCTTTTCTTTGATTTGCTTTTCCTTTCTCTCTGCACACATTTTGTTGAGCTGACAGCTCTTTCTTTAGCTGTGCAGCGCTCCTCTCCCTGGTACTTTACACTCTGCTCCGCATGTTTAGTTGAATAATGCCGTGTGAGGTTATACTCCTTAAAAATGGCAGCTTTCTCTTCGCATAAAGAGACAAATAATCATTCTACTACTTCTCTTTAAACACTCTGTGCTCCACATTAGCCTCTTTTCTTTTATAGCCTTTGAAAAAGACATCACGATTAAACAACGTTTTGAAGGTGTTGGTAGTGTGCTAAATGTTTGGTATATATATATATATATATATATATATATATATATATATATATATATATATATATATATATATATATATATATATATATATATATATATAGCCAACTCAAAACCAATGGCACAGGTGAGCATAGAACATGGCATACACCAAAGAGATGCTCTGTCCCCACTGCTGTTCTGCATAGGCCTGAACCCCCTCAGTGAGATCATCACCAAGAGTGGCTACGGATACCGGTTCCAGAGTGGGACAACCGTCAGCCACCTCCTCTACATGGATGACATCAAGCTGTACGCCAAGAGTGAGAGGGACATCAACCCCCTGATCCACCTAACTCGGATCTACAGCAGCGACATCGTAATGTCAGTCGGACTGGATAAGTGTGGCTGGATGGTGACTAAGAGAGGGAAGGTGATCATCACTGATGGGGTTGAACTACCAGAGGGTAACATTGCAGGTGTCCAGGACAGCTACAAATACCTAGGGATCCCACAGGTAAATGGCAACCATGAAGAGATAGTGCGAAGGGCAGCCACAGCCAAGTACCTACAGAGGGTGAGACAGGTCCTGAGGAGTCAGCTGAATGGGAAGAATAAGATCCCAGCCATTAACCCCTATGCCCTGACAGTAATCAGATACCAAGCCGGAATGATATCATGGCCACTGGAAGAGATGAGAGCCACTGATATCAAGACCAGGAAACTCCTGACAATGCATGGAGTGTTTCACCCAAAGTCCAGCACCCTGAGGCTGTACACTAAGCAGAAGGAGGGAGGCCGAGGTGAAGTGAGTGCCAGAGCCACTATCCAAGAAGAGACAGCTGGCCTCAAAGAGTACATCAGGATGGATATAGTAACAAGGAGGATATGGAGGGGCTAACATGGGAAGACAAGCCCCTGCACGGCATGTACCACCGACAAATTGAAGAAGTGGCTGACATCGGGAAGACATACCAATGGCTGGAAAAAGCTGGTCTGAAAGACAGCACAGAGGTGCTAATCATGGCTGCACAAGAACAGGCCCTCAACATGAGATCAGTAGAGGCTGGAGTCTACTACACCAGGCAAGACTCTAGATGCAGGCTGTGTAAAGAAGCCCCTGAGACAGTACAGCACATCACAGCAGGGTGTAAGATGCTGGCAGCCAAGGTATACATGGAGCAGCATAACAGGTAGCTTACAGGAACATCTGTGCCAAGTATGGACTGGAGGTCCCAGGGTCAAGATGGCAGACACCTCCTAAGGTAGTGGAGGACAAGCAGGCCAAGGTCCTGTGGGACTTCCAGATCCAGACTGACAAGATGGTGCTAGCTAATTAGCCTGACATAGTGCTGGTCGATCAGAATCAGAAGACAGCAGTAGTAATAGATGTAGCAATACAGAGTGATAACAACACCAGGAAGAAGGAACACGAGAAGCTGGAGAAATACCAAAAGTAGGGCTGGGCGATATGGCCTAAAATCAATATCACGATATATTGAGCAGTTCACCTCGATAACGATAAATGGACGATAACTACTCCACTGCCCCTGGGGCTGACTTATTTATTTCAATTATTTTGCCACTTTAAAGGACTATAAAACTACACTGTCTGAAAATAAATAGGGAAACACAAATAAAGTACTTTTAGTTAAGATATTTATTAAACAGCTGATAAACACAGATTTGAAATAAGAACAATAACTTAAATTTCCTGAAAACAAAGTATCAAAATGCAATCTCTTATACACAAATTATTGATATGGATATTACAAAGAGCTTACTCAAAAACGGCCACATTTGAGTTGTCAAGTAATCAGGTTATAACGAGAGAAACAAGTTGCATCCCTTGTGTTTACTGAGTACTGTCAGACTGATACAAGGGTCCATGGTGCTACTGGACCAGAGATCGGTTGTGGCTGCAAAGTGCTTAACATGTCTCAACTCAGCAGCAACCTTTTCTCTCTGTGTTCTCTACATGCTGGGAATCACCGTTTTCCAAAAGATTTTTCGCGGTGGCAGGCTGTATCCTCACGGTTTTCATGCGACGGCTGCCTGGTGGTGGAAGCACTTGTCGCTCGTCTCTTCTCGCTTTCTTAATTTCTTCAAATTGAATCACATGGTTGTACTGCGGGTGGTGGAAGAGGTTGTGTTACCTTGACTCGTCGCAGCTGTCTTTTGGCACAGTTTACAAGCCGTTCACTCTCTCCTTCGACCGCACCAACTTCCTCAACTTCAGCCGCCGCAGCAGCCGCTACAACTTTTGAACGGTCCTCCATCTCCCCAACTCTCTTTCTTTTTTTTGTTACAGACTGGATGGGGTGGAGTCGCGTCTCTTACGTAGCTCCCTTAAAGGCACACAAACACGTAGCCCACCTACACACAACTAAAACCAACTTTTTTTTTTCCAATACCGAATATACCGACATGGGCAAAATGACGTCGGTTATTCTTATAAATTTCGGTATCGGTAAATTTTCGGTTTATTGCCCAGCCCTAACCAAAAGATGAAGGAAGAGCTACAGAAGATGTCAGGTGTGCGGGCAACAGTGGTACCAGTTGTAATTGGGACACTGGGGGCTGTAACACCCAAGCTGGGTGGATGGCTCCAGCAGATACCGGGAACAACATCTGAGATATCCATCCAGAAGTGCGCACTCCTAAGAACAGCTAAGATCCTGCGCAGAACCCTCAGGGGTCCAGGCCTCTGGTAGAGGACCCGAGCTTGAAAGAGAATGTACCGCCCAGGGTGGGCGAGGGAGAGATCTTTTTTTGTATATATATTGGTCAGACGCTTCTTTTTTCTGTTCGCTGCTTGGTAAAATTAGCTTTTCAGATGTGCTTTTTGATAGTGTCAGTCTCAAAGTTATCTAGGTTACTAGAGAATGATGCTGTAGCATTTATCTCTGTATTCAGATTTCATTTGAAGCATGTAGAGGTTTGTTGCATCTTTATGGAGAAAGTCACGACTGCACCCATTAGTAAATGCTGCCTCAGAAAGCTCCCAGTTGCACCTCGATAAGGATCTGTGAATCTTATGAGCTACTCCCTGCTTTTTCTGTGTCTATGCTCTTCTCTCCTCTCATTCCTTCAATCAAGCACCTTGAAAGATAATAAATTGTCTACTGGAGAGAGAGGATAGAGGAGTAAAGAGAGAGAGGAAAACCGAGCTTGAGGCCTATTAGTTCCACCAGTTCATATTCTCTAATACCTGCAATGTATCCTTTGCATCTTAAACAGGGCTGTTTGCTTGATCATGCAGAAGAAAAGCTCTCTCATATGCATACATTTGGGTGGTGAGTGAGAGAGGATGAGTATTTGTTTCTTGCAGGTGGTCTGCGCGCCCACAGCAGCAGGAGGAGTTAGAAAGTTAAAGGAGAGTAAATTTAAGAGAAGTTTGGGGTCTGTGCATGTATGTGTGCAGGTGTGTTCACCAGTCTGAGTGAGACTAAAAGTTGAAGCAGGGAGCAATGGATAAAGAGAGCACGAGCAACAGAGAGGAACTAAAAAAGACACAAAAGGTAGAGTGGGAGAGAGGTTGGAGGGGGAGGCCATTTGATAAAGTTTCCACCTTGAGTGTGGATGGAATGACAATGACTCCATTACAGCAGGGAAGGACTTGTCAAGGACACAGACAACACACAAGGGAGCTGGTACCAACTTAGAGCAGGCAAAAGAAAGGGGCACATGACTAGCTGGGACAAATATCACAAAATCTTTGGTACACTTTGCTTTTGTGTACATTAATTTGATTTTTTTTCTACCCAGTTTGACTTTTCTTCTTTTAAAACATTGATCAGACATCACGGCAGCTTACTTAGCAATCACACTGGCTCTCCATGCAAAAAAAAAAAAAAAATGGAGCACCAGCAGAGCTTAATGAATTGAATACAAGGTGGCAAAAAGATAGGTGAAGGAGTGTGATGAGTGTGAAGAAAGAGTGGGAGAGAGAGATCTGAATGCATATGTTGAGAGGCTAATTAGCACAGCAGGAAAACAGAGCCTGCCAAACTCCTTGGGAGGAATAACCTGACTGCAGGAGGAGAGAGTCTCTGCAAGAAAATTCAGCTGGTGCATGGGTTGTTTGTTTGTACACACACAAACCTTGTCAGTATTAACAGTCTGCCCTCGGTGCTAAATGACCCAGCACATAATTACAAATCTGAAATCCAGATGGCGAACTGAGGAAGCATTTCCAAGTTCTCTTCTGCAGACAGGTGGTGCATACGAATGTTGTAGAATACCACAACTGATTAAAAAACAAAAAACAAACAACTATGAGCTGAAAGATAAAAATGGTAGAGGCTGCTGTGTAAAGAGCCAGTCAGTATCACCTGACCCCACTCACACACTGATGACACACTGATGTGTAGTGAAAACAGTGTTAAAAATATTGGCAAGTGTGCACGTAACTGGTGCGCATGCTCAAAATACAGTTTGCATGTCACATAATTCCAGACGAGACACTTTTGCTCACCAATGAACACAGGAAACTGAATAATGGTTAAATAGATTACTTTGGCCTTCTGCTACCTTCAAACAAACACAAGACTGAACTAGAGACTGGTAAAAGTGTCTTTTTGGAAAAGTATCTGCAGGAGGTAGCCTGGCTCCACAGACAGATGCAAATCGCACAGAGATGTGTGCAAAAATATGCCTTGAAAATCCCAATCTCATGATTAAAAGCAGTGCTGTCTACACAAGGATTAAAAGGAACATCAAGAGCAAAGACTATATAGAATGGAATAGAATAGAATAGAATAGAATAGAATAGAATAGAATAGATATGTGTGATCTTTTTCTACTGGCATTTCACAAGTGAAACATGCACGTCCAAAGCGTTCATATGAGTAGCATATTATCAAGAGGCTTGGAGTTAATGTCGGGAGAGCGTATCATTCACCTGAAGGGAGAGTTTTATCATGCAGAGCATCGAGCAGGCAGTTGACCTATGGTTAAGCCCCGCCCCCGTGACAGGCGCCATGGGAGGTGTTACAGTTGGAGACATTTTGCAGGACGTCATTGATGATTTTTGGAGACAGAAAGATCACATATCATCTAAAAGGCACCAAAAGGGTCTAAACTCCACATTGGAGGGATACATGAATCAATTTACTGTTGAAGGTCCATAAAAAAGCTTCAGTTACAAGACAAAACTTACAGGTCCCAGAGCAAACCTGATAAACCACATCTGGTTCCCATCAGCATCTCAGACAACAAGACAGAGGATCAGCATCAGTCATGAGAAAAATCTAACCTCCTTTTTACCATCTTTACCAAGAGAGTCTCTGTTAGTTTGGAGCTACAGTATTTACACTGAATCATTCAGCAGAACGTTTGTCAACCTTTGTTATCTGGGCTATTACAGATAAGCTAATGAAGCTAAGCTCCAGCAGCTAACGTTAGTTTAACTAGAGCCCTTTGGACAACAGCTAACAATGATGGACGATCACCAAAGAACAAAAACTAGAACAAAAAAAGGGTCAATGAACTCCAACAAACAAAGAGACATGACGGACAACACAGCTAGGAGCTAACGTTAGGCTAACCAAAGCTAATGTCAGAGAAAATCCCAAACTGTCTGTCAGACTGCTGTGGAGGTTCTAGTGTTAAGGATAACTTTGTATTTCTTAACATTAAAGTGACAACATGTTGCCTTAAATATGATGTTGACTTACCTTAGAACAGACGTAAACATCCTTGTTCATTTTATTCACGTTGAGTTGATGGGACTGCTATACAAACTGTGATTGGCTCATCATGTTAAGGGCGGGACTTAGCCATAGGTCAGTTGGATCAGAATTAAGTGAAAAATCAAAAGCAACTTATTTTGGGGGTATACTCTTTGAACAGGCTTGAACAGCTCATTCATACCCGCAGTTTAGCAGATGAGTGAAAGATGAAGTTGATGTCTTTGTGCGCCAGCAGAGCTCAGTCAATGCAGGAGTTTACAACAGAGTCATTTCCAAATTAGGTCAGATGGTGGTGATAAGCTTTCATTTGAAAAAAAAAGAACAGAACACCTAAAGAAGTTATGTGAAGATGATTGCATTACCTGGCAAAACAACACTTGGTGATATCCTGAGCGGTGCTGCATGTTAGAGGGGATTTTCACATCTCAGTTTAATAAAAAAAAAAAAAAACTAGTACAGGTCCTGTCTGTTTGATTCTTGCCTCTTATCCCTGATGCACATCTACTTGCCCAAGATGACAACAGAGACTTTTGAACCAAAGCCAGCTGTGGACTTATGGATGCAACAAGCTAATGGAAGGCTAATTAAAAGTAGGCCTACATCATCCCTAACCATGTCAAAAAAGACTGGAGGACAGGGAGGAGAGCAGTCAGGAGGGCAGTAATGATGACAGCTTATAGAGCAGCTGAATGCACCAGGTAATGTATGAACAGCAGGGTAGGATGGCCTGACTGGGGACATTTTTGTAATAAGGGTTGAATTAAAGGAACTACTAAAAGCAACAGATTACTACTGTTAAAGGTTAGCTCAATTTTTGCTTACATATAGCAGTCAAATGATTAAAGGCCTTGTGAGGACTCCATGAGGGATCTTAAAATTGTATATAATTGCCTTTTGGTAATACATTATTTAAAATGAGATTATCAGCGTCAAAATTTCTAAAGACTATTTCTCAGTATCCATGGTTCGGTTGAATTTTCCTGGAAGAACACAGCATGTGGATCAAAAGTCCTTTTGATGACACTGTGCTGGCCAGCTGGTTTAGCAGTAAGAAGCAAGATCTGTCCTTTTTCCTGAAAAAAAGGATTTATATATTTTGTAGTAAAGGCAGTAACTGGAGCTGGATTGACAAAAAGAAAAAAGGAAGAGGAGAGGAGAGGAAAACTTAACTGGTGAGTGATGGAGCATGGGCTAAAACAAGAGTTAAGCTGTTTGCGATAATGTGCATTCCAACCAAGGTAACATCTGGTTGAGAAAAATGAAGCCTTTGCAGGAACACTAAAAGTTGCTGTTCATCAAGACTCCTCTAGAGGCTGGCTGCAGAAGAGCGGGAAACCATATACACATCAAGACAAAAAAAAAACAGACTTTTACAGCATTAAACAACATATTCACAGCCTGGCTCAAAAAATAACTTGGGTCTGAAATGCTTATTTTGCTATCGGCACACACTGGGGTAATTTTTTTTCTAACTCAGCGGTTTATTGGATATTAGGATTACACGTTTAACTAATCAGAGGCTCAGTTCGGCTCAAGTGACTGACAGGTGTCCTATAGCTGTTAGAATGGAAACTCAAAGTCTGCATCATATCCAAGATGGCCCTGTCCAATGATTGGCTTCATTTGACTATATCAGGAACAGACAGGTGACATGTGGAGACTACATCCATATTTTATACAGTCTATGATTCAAACCTCATCACCAACCAGAGTGCACCAAAAACAAACAAATTACACTGACATAGGTGCAAGATGCCACCAAGGCTCAGCCAGCACCACCAGACACTAAGGCGAGTAGTGATGGGTAAAGGGTTGCCCAGCCTGCTAGCTTGCAAGGCTAGCTTGAAGAAGGACATCGCTCTGAGACCAAATTTTTGCTCCCAAGAGTTGCAGTCCCAGAGGCATGGCATGTCAGGCCTGGCCTTTGAGGGTGGTTGTCCAAGGCTATTAGGTCCATAGCAGACAAAAAGCTGGTCAGTTTTTCTGAAGGCACGCATCCAGTAAATGTACCTCGTCGCCTGACAGGGCACAACCATGACTGCCCACTCAACCCTGCTTTATCCTTCTGAGAAGAGTGGAAGGGGTGCTGCCCAATAGGGTGACTAGTTTTAGATTTGGACCAAATCTAAGGTTGGACACCACCCCCGCATCTCTGGTCAGGAAGCAACAGCATTCCTTGTGCACTGAGAGGGCATGGAGGGCTTCTGCCCATTTAGTTGATGACGGTCAGACATATGAGTTCCTGTGCTTTAGGTGGGTGAGGGCTGTGTGGACCACTGATGAGATGGTGTCATCAGTGGAGTGGTTTTTTTCCTGTAAGCAGTGCTTAATTTGTCCCCAATCAGGTGCCGGGTCCCCCTTCGAAATTGTGTGCCGAAAGAAACCTTTTTTCTCGGGTTTTAACGCGTTTTTATCTTCTTTTTCACTTTAATTTCTGCACTTACCTAGTATAACATTTGCAGCAACATTTGGCACACCATGTGGCCCATCAGAACACTTGGAATCAATTTGGAATGAGCAATTTAAATAACTGACATATTGCAAATAAAAACATTTTATTGCTAATGGGATTTTTTGTGTGTCACTGTCATGTAAGCACCACGCCAGAAAAAAATAAATACAATAAATTTAACAAAAGCCTGAGAATCAAAAATCAAGAAAGAATTAGAAAAAAGTTCTGTATTTGGAAGGATGAAATTGAAAACATAAATGACCAAACATCACTAGAATGATGTGTTGTGCACTCTGCACAGTAATAATGTATCCGACCAAACTTGACAGGCAGCAGACACAGTCTGATTAAATTTCTCTATTTGTCTATTTGCCACGTTGTTGTGTGCTTTGTCCACTAATAACTTTATGCTTGTTAACCGATTGTAACCGATTGTAAACTGTAGTCACCAGTGGTGACTACAGTTTCTCGTGAACTGACGTCACTGCTCCCTCATCCTTATCTGTGCTCCTGACTGCACAGACCACATCTTCACCGGCTATTATGCTGTCACCACCCGTATCTGCGGAGCCGGGCTCTGCCTCCGGAACAACTTTGGCCAGTTTGGGGTCTGGCTGACAGACTGGTATAAAGAAACTTGAGAGTTTTGATTGTCGCTTTGACATTTTAGCAGGCCAAGTGTAACAGCGTTGTCAGTCACCTGGCTGTTAAGTGTCGTTTGCGCGCGGTGCCGGTGCGGAAACAATACCTTCGCAATGCGCATTGCGTTGTGACCTGTGACGGCATGAATCACCTTTCCCCCCCGTTTTACCTAATTTCTGAGTAAAATGCATAAGAAATAAGCCAACAGGCGTCACTTTAGAGAGGATTAAAGCGCAGAGAAAACACAGCTAAAAACACAGTTTATTTATTGACAGGAAAGGTCACGGAGCAGATCAAAGAGGTGCCGGAGCGGATCAAATAGGTCCCGGATCCGATTCAAGAGGTCCCGGAGCGCGCTCCGGCTAGCTCCGGCACAAATTAAGCACTGCCTGTAAGTATACTGGTGTGGATCCATAGTGACGCTGACAGTCTTTGATGACCCCACCAAAGGTGTCACTGCAATCAAAAAGCAAAACAGATAGTCCTCACAGAGCCTTTAAGTAAAATAGCACGAGATAAAAGTGGAAAGATAAGGTTAATGGTTGAAACAGCTTCTTAAATTGATTTACAATTGACTTTAATTAATTGATTTTTAGAAGTAGGAGCTGTAGCTAAAATAAGTTTTCTTCATGTAAGATGATTGAAAACTTTCAAAGATGAGCTGTAACATATAGAAAAACAGAAAAGTCAGATAATATGCTTATAGGAATAAATACATTTTTTGAAAAAAAAAACAACATATGTTTGATTTGAAAGGGAGAAAAATCCCCTTTAAAAAGCAGGATACCCATGCCTTTCCAGCAGAGCATTTTGACGGTGCAGAGCAGCGCTTTGCCACAGCTAGTGTACATCACTGTAATGAAACAGTCATACTGACACTGTACTTTACACTGCACTGTCATGTTTCTGCTATGAAAATGCACAGAAGTGCTAACTGAGCCATCAACCAATCACTGGTTAGAAAGGAAACAGAAATGTGTGCATCTGGAGAACAAGCAGCGTGCAGCATTTATACTTCAGCACATGTAAAGGTCATAAACTACAGATCTGATGCAACGACACCTCACACTCTTAAATAGATATAAAGTACAGCGCTTATAAAAGGGAGGGTTGTGCATACAAAGGTTGTGACTGAAGACAGCGTTGTGTGATAGGGTAAAAGGCAAAGTGTGTGATTTAGGGGGAAAGATGTCAGGGCATGCAGCGGCTTATTTGAGAGTTGTGCTTTTAGCATAACATCTGGGGCCTGTCTGCCACGTTCTCTTGCATTCCCTTTGTGTAATGTGTGAATCTTTATACTGTGCTCTGTCTGCTTTCCACACGTCAACCTTGTGAAGTTTCTATTTTCAGCTGCAAATCACCTGCTCCACCCCCAAGTCCTCTGTCTTCATGAACTAAAGGGGTCATTAAATGTCTTGTCAAATGTCTAATATGCCCTTCATAAGAATGATTAGCATGTATCTGTTTGGGAATCTAACATCTTAGTTTTGAATGTCTAGTCAACAAGAGACACCAAAATTAAACTGCATGCAGTAAAACAGCCTCTGATTAATAAAGCAGACTGTGATTTAAGCTGAACTGCATTATAAACAATTGCAGTAACTCACATTTTGCTCCTGAGAAAAGACAATCATCATTTGCCTGATTACTAAAGGACAGTGCACACAGGTTTTTTGCAGCATTTGGAGAAATAACACTGGCTTATCATTTTGTAATGAGCACAGTTTTCTTCTGCAGCACAAATATGAATCAGTCCTTCATTTTCTCCTTCTGCCATCATCTCTCTTCCGTTTTTGCTTACAAATAATAAACACCATGTGTGTTTCATCTGTTGTTGGGAAAACATCAGATGCATGATATCTGCCAATTCGTTTGGCGAGACATCACCTTCAGCTGCGAGGGCGAGCTTGAAGCGAGGCTGCCACAGCTCATGCTTTCAGGCGACATTCATCGTACTCTCTTTCCATCATCACGTTCCCATTCCCGCACATCTGCTCTGTCTGGTCCACTTCCAAACTCATCCTGCTATCCTGCCCTATCCTACCCTCCCCTCCCCTCTGTACCGCCCTCGCCTTACTAAACCCATTAGCTGTGGAACACACACACACAGGGCTGAGTTATGTAAAAGCTGTGGTCCAAACGCTGAATGGAGAGTGAGAGCTTTGGCAACAATGTGGTAGTCTCCCTGGAGCAACTGTCCTGTGTCTAATAGGGTTATAAATAGATGCAGTAATATTTCCTCGTTTACGCAACTTCTTCTATGCAGTCAGCTAAAAAGCATCAGTGAGCCCTATAAAAATCTTATAATAAAAGACTTAGTTGTAAAAATAATAATGATTCTAGGAAATAAATGAGATATTTTAACAGTTTTCTGTAGAAAGCACTAATGTACACCTCACTGTACTGAAAAAAGTTTGCAATGATTTAACAATAAATAAAGATATTTTGCATCCTTTAAAAATATGTCAAGACCAGGTGAATAAAGTGAGCTGACTTGATGTAGTGGTTAGCACTGCCATCTTACAGCAAGAAGGTTCCTGGTTCAATTCCCCAGCTGGCAGGGTTGTGTGGAGTTTGCATGTTCTTCATGTGTAGGTTTTCTCCAGCTTCCTTCTGAAAACATGCTCATCAGGTTGAACTCATAGTTGTGAATTTGTGATAGAATGGTTGTTTGTCCTCAAGTGTTAGCCCTGTGATAGGCTGGCAACCTGTGAAGTGTGTACCCCTGTGCCCAATGACAGCTGGGACAGGCAAAAAGTGGTAATTTTTTGTTTGTCTGTTTGTTTTTTACTTGCTAATTAATTCATGTTTTAATTATGTAGCCTTCACTAAATAACAGTCAAGACTTCACTTGGTTGGTTTCGATGGGATATACAGCTGAGGTCCAATTATTAGCACAGCTTTCCAAACATCCTGGTGTTAATTTGGATGTTTATATTATTTTACTTTGCACACAGAAACAAAATGATTTCACAAAAATCTGTTAAAGATCTGTTAAACAGCACTTGGAAAACTAAAAAATAAAAAGCTTAAAATTTCATATGGTCTTGACCTCAGTTGTAGGTACCACGATAAAAAACATTAATCCAAGAATTTTATTTTATTTCATTTTTGAGTGTAATTGTATATTCCTTCTTCTAAAAATGTTTATTCAAATGAAAATAGTTATTGCTGCTCAGGGTAATAAAGCATGTTAAAATTCTTGGTCAAAGACAACTAATTCTTGTTTGTGCAGTTCTGAAACACTGACAAAATTTCTTTCCCCTGTGTTTCTGTAGAAACCCTGACAAGGGTCTTCAGTTCCTGATCTCAAGAGGCTTTATCCCAGACACACCAATCGGCGTTGCCCACTTCCTACTACAAAGAAAAGGCCTGAGCAGACAGATGATTGGAGAATTCCTCGGAAACAGCAAGAAGCCCTTCAACAGAGATGTCCTTGAGTGAGTAGCGCATACTTTTTTCTGAAGCCATTATAGAACCATTTAGCACTCTTTACACGATGATTATTTGAAGTAATCCTTTCATTTCCTGAGGGATCAGCGGTCAGGGTCAACTACAGGGCTGGATTCAATAAGGCATTTACCTTGAAAAAAAAACTCAAGCTTTTCTGTGCAGACACCTGTACTCATCTTGCAGTAGTTTTATAGTCTAACCAAGGATCAGCCCTAACATTAACCATAAGCCTGTTATTCAGCTCGGATCCTCTTGTTAGGGTCAAACTGCTCTACCGGGCAAGACATTGACTCCACTCTACCTTTAAGAGGTGTGGTACCTCACAATAAGACTTTAGTAGCAGAGTATGGTAGTTGAGTTATTGTGGTTTGGTTCATAAAATTTTGCATTGCATTTCTGACCTTACATTGGCCACTTGGGTATTATGTATCAGTGACTCACTTACATCAACAAGTGACAGGAGGTAGCATGAAATCAAGACCCATGTAAATAGTCAACAAAAAACAGCTCTTTGTGTAAAAAAATAAAAGAGGTAATTCACTGATTTCACTGATCAGATTGTTCCTAGCAACTCTGGGTACCATTACCTGACCTAAATACAGTGTCTTTGGCTGTCAGTGTGGACCAGGCCTCAGCAAGTGTTTCTGGTGTGGGTAGGTGGTTCCTGCCTTGGTAGTGGTGACATCATGAGTTGCTTTTCAACCAGAAGGTTCAGGTTCAACTTTAAGTTTCTAAGATCTTCACGGTTCCTGTGGTCCATTGTTTGTCCACCACAGGCCGAAGATGTGGGTAAAATCAAGTAAATCAGGCCAGTGACCTATGGTGGAAAAAAGATCATTGCAACACACCTCCAGAACAGTAGAAGGGCAGTAAGACAACAACAAATTTCAAATTAAAACAACATTTCTATGAGGTGTATTAATTTTTTAGTTTGACCACAGACCATCTGGAATGAACAGGGAGACAGTTATTTGACCTATACTGCAGCCAGCCACCAGGGGGAGCAGTTTTTGCAGCAAGCTCACTTCGAGCCAAGCAAGATAACGTCCATTTTTTTTTGTTACAGTAAATGATTAACACTTTATTCTTTTATTGAACCTTTATTTAACCAGATAGAAAAACCCATTTATATCTAAACCTCTTTTGCAAGGGTCACCAGGCCAAGAGGTCAGCAGCATGTCATAATAATAGTTTACTTGGAAGGAGACAAGCATTGTTGCTTATATTGACCTACGTTTCAGCTTCTAAACAAGCCTGTTGATTGATGGCTTTAGCGGGATGAATCCGTCTTAAACAGTTTAGATTGTGAAGCATGTCATCAGGCATGCCTGGCTTCTTTCTGACCTGGGCAGTTGACTCCTCAGAGCAGAGTTCAGGTATACCTGTCCTTGTTTAAAGATGACTAGTTAACCATCAAAATGGGGTTTCCAAACCAATCCACCACTGTTTTAGGGCATCGTTAGGAAACAGGATGCAAACCTTTGGTAATCCCCCAAAAACACTTCAGCTTCTGAGCCATTCAGGAATGTTTAGCTTGCAGGCCTCTCACTCAGAACTTCTAGGACATCTCAAAAGTAGTACCCCCCTGCAGGGTTTTCAGAGGTATATTTATTACCCCAGAACTAAATTTTGACCCTAGTTCCTCAAAAAACAAAAACAAAAATAATAAACCATGTGGCTCCAGGGGAAGGTTCCTGTGGTCAAAAAACACCTATTGATGTGCTTGTAAATGTAGCTGATAACAGTGTTTTTACAGGATCAGGATCTCTCTCACAAGGGTGACCTGACAAGAGATCAGCAGCACAACAGAACAGATACAAGAACAGTTACAATGAAGAGACCGTATAGATTAACAACGTAGTGCTTTCAGTAAAAAGTGTGGAGGTTTAAACACAACAATAATACAACGATTTATGATTTTGAAAACAGGCACTGTTCATGGTCTCACACTGTCTGTCCCTCAGGATAGAACTGAGGGCTCCAGTGGAATAACTTCAGAGAGTTTCAGTTCAGTCTGTAGAGTATCCCATTTCCTAATTCAGTCCTTATCCGAGGAACAGATAGAAAAAGTGTAGTACAAGAACTTAAGGCATAGCATCCGCTTGTTCTCTGGAATACATCACACAAATATGGAGGAATCAAGCCTAAAAGAGTCTTATAAATCAAGGTCAGCCAACCTGCGTGTCTGCGTGCACTCAAAGGAGGCAAAGTCGTTCTTTCCTCTGTACTGGAAACAGTCGTGCAATACAGCAATGGCATCACTTGGCGTGTAGGTGTGATGCGTTTTACCAGTGCAAACAAAGCTTAGAACATTCGAAAAGGTATGCATTCATTTTTTCATATTTGCAAGAAAACCAAGAAAACTGATGCAAGACACACACCGTTACAAACATAGTTTACCAAATGCAGATCAAGATTTTGAAGTAAAATAAAAATATAATAACAGCAAAAGCACCCTGTGGATATGAATAGAGATGCCTACATTTTGTAATTTGTATACCTTTTGTTTATTTTTTGTACTCACTTTATTTTCACAAGTCTATAAGCAGACTGCAATTCTTTTATCTGAAACCACACTTCCTCCTTTCTTCCTGTTATCAAACACATTTTTTTCTTAGTGATTGTCTTTTTTATTCTATTGCATTCTCCAATTCACCTATTCCCTCTTAATTTACATATTAACCCAGAGGTGGTATCACATATTTCTGGTATCTCCCCTTTTATTGTCATGGTTATCAAACTGAGGACATGCTTTTAGTCTTTGCAAGGTCAGAAATACACCACATTGTACTCTTCCAAGCTGTGTGAGGTTGCTTCATTCAGTGTCTGTATTTTCTTAAATGGGCACTATCTCGGTTCCAGATATATTGTATTAACAGGATAATGCTTTTAAGGCTGAAAACACAGGTTCACTGTGTGGATATAGTTAGCAATAAGAATATGTCAGGGTATATTTTTCTTTTTCCTTACAGCAGAGACCGACGGCTGCGCTCAGTGGAAGTAATGTGATAGAGGGAAATGATAGGAGAGAGCAAAGTGTGTGTGAGAGCACTTTCAATAAAGTGTAGTCACAG
Source organism: Labroides dimidiatus (assembly GCA_030710495.1). Classification (NCBI taxonomy): domain Eukaryota; kingdom Metazoa; phylum Chordata; class Actinopteri; order Labriformes; family Labridae; genus Labroides; species Labroides dimidiatus. Next base: position 20,528,629 of record CM061162.1, read on the forward strand.
GAGAGCGAGTGAGGGTTTGCAGTTTAATGTGAAAATCTATGTTGAATTACTGAGTCTAAGTGTGTGTGTGTGTGTGTGTGTGTGTGTGCGCGCGCAGGCATGTAAATTGTGTTTGTGTGTAAGGGGAGGGTGAGAATGTGCCTTGATCTTTGTCTTTTTTTTCTCTTATCATTTTTTTCATATTATGTATTTCTGAGCTCAGGTATAAACAACAGCTGAAATGCCCAGAATCAATAAAGTCAAATTGTGGTTATGGATTTAAAGCCAAAGAAATGTGTCCCCCTGAGGACTCATTCAATGATATTTTAGTATATTTGTTTAGCAGGAAATGTGTTTGCGGTGTCATGTAACAGTTGTCTGCTAAGATATGGCTCCATCTGGAATGCTGTACACTCTAATTTGCATTTGTATGTGAGTCTGTCCTCAAGCTTTGTGAACATACAATCTAAGCCATGCTATGCAGACAGATGTGTCTATTTCCCTGCCAGGTACAGCATACAGATCAAAACAGTGTGTGCACGAAAACAGTCTGTGTAGATTTGTGTGGATGTGTATGGGAAAGAGAAGGAAGTAGAGAACTGATGTACTCGGGCTAGAGAGCATCGCCCCCGACATTACATAAACAAGGAGTGACAGCCAGGGCGGAAGAAGACGGAGGGTGAGACAGGGAGAAGGGTGGTGAAGCAAAGAGATGAGTCATGAAGAGCGCGATCAGAGTCAGGAGAGGTGATGAAGAGGATAGTCACTGTCACTGTGTACTTTAAGCTTTACCTGTTATCCATGTGTTGTTGTGTGTTATGAAAGAATCCCGACATTACAATGATAGTAATGGGTGGACTGGAGCCTGTCATAGTGAAGGTAGAAGAATCTGCAGTGCTTTTAAAGGTATTGTGATGACTTTATTAACGATCATGAAATAGACTCATATTTATATATTTGCCTGTTCATGATCCACAATTTAAAATGAGATTATTAGCACCAAAATTTGTTACTTCTAAGTGCTAGTTCTCTGTATCAGTGGTCAGGTGAAATTTACAAAATCCACTTACAGCATGTAGAGTGAAGTCCCTTTGACTGATCAGTGTCAGTGGCCCCTACATCACTCGCTGTGATGACAGTGCAGTTCAGCAACTGTGACTTAATTTACACCACAAAACAAAGTTCATTTCTATCCATCATCATTTTTTAAGAATATCAGGGAAATAAGAGACTGAGTGAGATAGCTGCAAGGAATAACAGGTCATTTTAATTGTTGGATCCTCTGGCACAGCTGAGTATGTAGCTTTGGGTTACTGACTACACTTACTGACACGTCTCAGTTTGCTTGGTACCATGTTTTGAACAATAGCACTACGTAACTATAAATAAATAAATTACCTCGTCCTGAAGTAAAGAAAAGTAGGGTTTAAAAGAAGATTGACAAGACTGGCATAAAAAGACTCAAACGCACAAATTGAAAACAAAAAAAAAACTCTTTAATGAGGACTAGGCTCTCAAAGTACAAAACACAAAGTCACAGCCTGGCTGGAGCACTAATAAGGCAAACGCAAAACCAAAAAAAAATCTAAATCTTAAGAAGTCTAGCTTTGTAAAACGAAATGGCAGCACAAACTTGACACAAGCAACGTGGAGGGAACAGGTTCATGAGACACAACAATCCGGCACAAGACAAAGCGAGACGGAGGCTGTTTTCCAAACCGCCCACTACACTAGCAGTGCCTACTGATTTGGCCGAAATTCAGTATGTAGTAGTTAGTATGCGAACACTGGCAAAAATCTGCAGTATGCCAAGAATTCCCGGATGTCCTACTGATCCGGAATTTTTTTTCAGTATGCATCAGACCAGTCTACCTGGCATACTGTTTCCCACAATGCACGGCGCTAATGCCGTTTCTCTATGGGGTTGGCACTCAGGTTTAGGTGAATTACCGCCACCTCCTGGAATGAGTTGAAATAACAACTACAACACAACACTAAAGTTAAATGGTCCGTGAAAAAGAAGAGCAGTTGATGCGAAAGAAAAGCTGTTAAAACTTCACTTCTTGTCTTAAAAGACTTAAAAGACTTTACTTCTACAGATTTATTAATCATTATACTGAAGTCATTTTTACCTACTTTACTTTTACTTTAAAAAAAAACTTCGCTGAAATATAATAATTATTCTCTTCCCTAGCTCAATAACATTTTTTTTACATTTATATTTAATTATAAATTTAAACATTTAAAAAATCCATCAGCTGTAGTTTCATTTTCCTAAACAGAAAACCAGAGTAGCATACTACAAAACAGAGCCAACAGAGCAGTCATACTACATACTACATTAAAAGGTAGTAGGTAGTATGCAGTGCCTACTACATACTAAATTCACATGTAGTATGTGGTAGGCGGTTTGGAAAACAGCCACAGACTTTTATTCAAGAGGTAATGGGGCACAGGTGGAAACAATGAAGGGTGGGGCTCACAATCATGGGGGCAGGAAGTCAAGTTCCTGAAATGAGAGGAAAAATGTTACTACAAAATAAAAGCTGATATGAAAAGAAGTAATACAAGACAGAAATAAAAAGTGCAATGTAACATAACTGATGAGACATGAAAAAGATCTGCTCTCCATTCATTTGCTTTCAAAACAAACACACACCTTGGCAAGGATCACGTCCTTACAACAGTGGGTGATGCTCCTGTGAAAGAGAGCCTTGATCCATGAAAAACACTACTGATTCTGGCCAGAGGTGTCACTGCTATCAACGCCAAACGGATAGTCCTTACAACACCTAACAGAAATTCTTAAACACTTCTCTATTGGTTCACTCTGGTAGTGGCTGGGTATATTTACAGATTCTACATATAACCAGTAGTTATGATCAAATGTGATACTTCTTTGTAGAAGTGGTGGCACTCAAACAAGAAGCTTTTATACAGTAGTATTAGCTGTAGTAATGACAGTTGTATGAGCTACTTAACGAAGATACAAATATGTTAGCAAATTAATATTGTTGATGAGTACAACAGGTTCAGTTTATGTTTTAAGGTTCAGTTTATTATTCACTTTGTAGTTACAACATAAAGTATGGTCCAGACCTGCTTTTGGTGTATAGCTTCTTGAAAAACAATTTGCTATGATTTGGATCAATATAACTAAAAGCTGATTGATTGATTAAAGTTATTGACATGTGAGAAGTATTTCTAGTGTTGTTATCATTCAGAAGAGAGGGTTTAGAGGTTATAATAAAGCTGCAGTACTGACAGTACAAAGTAGAAGAGCACCAGGGCTCTAAATCAACACCTGATAAATACAGGTGAAAACTCACTTTGGTGGGTCTTTAAAGATACTCACTTGCCAGCTTGGTGGGTGATAAATGAAGCACTTTGCCATCTATTTTGTGGGACACTTGAGCGTGGTTTCTATGGGACCACACGTCACAGACCTTGGTGTACACAGACATCTCTTTCTGCGGTTGTGGCGGGATCGGAGGAGAGTGGCCCTCTCCTTCTCTCCTCACATAAACTGCCTGAAGTTGTCTTTACTTCATGAGAACACACTCAGTGCTGCTCCATGAACACACTGGAAGCTCCGCCGCTGGGAGCAGACGTGTTCTCTCGTGCTCTCCCAGCTGGATGGGAGGTTCTGCAGTTCTCCATGCTGGGCAAGTGTCTGTGGTATGAACCACTCAGCTACTCAGCAAACAGGGACGTGTCTGGAATTTTTCCTAGAATTGGAGGGGCTGGTGGGAGCACAGACTATAGAAAGGTGGCACACCGAAATTAAACATTTTTCAAATGTCATACATAGATAATAATAATAATAAAAAAGTGTGCTAATGCATGATCAGTTTATTTTACACAAATTATACACATTTTATATTTGAATAGTCTCTACTAATATGTCTTTTTTTGAAGGTGAAAACATTTGGCTAGTGTAAACTGATTGCACATTAGCTGGGGATTAAAAAGTGAAATTAGTGCCCTGAATAGCACACATTACATGTTTTACTGTGTGCAAGCTTTGCTGTGGTCTACTGCTGTCTTTCTGTAGACTCAGCTTCTTGCTTGTTTTCTGCTTGAGCAGCATGTGCCACAAACTAGCCCTCACCTCATTAACTATCTTTATATACGGTAATTAATCTTTGTATATGTGCTATACAAACAGTACAAACAGCAGGACAAATGCTGTTTATCTCCAGTTTGGCTCCACCCACATGACAGCAAATCCAAGTGTAAAATGACTTGCATTTTACATTGACGGAACATCTCGCATCAAAGTGAGAAAACCTTCTAAACCTCTGAACTCCTCTCCCTATGTCACTTTTTACCTCTAAACCTTGTTTCACCTTAAATTTGCCCACCTTGTATTTATCCCCACTGAGCTCAATGGACGGGATATTTAGCTTTTTAATTAAAGTCATTTAATTGAGGTTGACAGGTGAGGAGGATTTAGGATTTTCTGCTTGGAAGAGCTGTATGGGAATTTGTGTGTGTGTGTGTGTGTGTGTGTGTGTGTGTGTGTGTGTGTGTGTGTGTGTGTGTGTGTGTGTGTGTGTGTGTGTGTGTGAGTGACAGTCTTTTCTCTGGTGTCTGGGCATGGCTTATACCTACAGCTAATAGATTGATGCTTCATCTAACAGATGAGCAACTCTTACCTTTTTTCTTTTTGTATCCATCCAAGTCTTTTACATCCACAGATCCATCCATATCATCACTGAAACAAATGGCGTCATGTTGATAAGTTGCAAAATAGAAAAAAAATAGCTTAAATAATAATGTATTTTTTCTTTTCTTGTGTTTCCTGTCCTTTCTTTTTCCCTTCCATTTTTCCAAATTTCTCACGTCTCTTTCTTGATCCTGCTCAACAGCTGTGTGGTGGATGAAATGGATTTCTCAGGCATGGAGCTGGATGAAGCACTGAGGAAGTTTCAGGCCCATATCCGTGTCCAGGGAGAAGCCCAGAAGGTGGAACGTCTTATCGAGGCCTTCAGGTAATCAAATGTCAAAAAGCAGGTGTGGGATTTTATGTTCATTTGTAAGTACTCTTGTACCATAAGGGGAGCACCTTCTGCTCTTTCAAATTTATCTAAAATACTGAATTTGGTTATGGTTGCCACGTTTTCATTAAACAACTTGTGAATCCCCTTCCTGCTATGCTTTCATAGTTTGGCTTGAATTTCTGAAGTAGTGTGCAGGATCATGTTCAAATCAAGCGGCAACCTCCAGTCTGAAAATATGAGGCAATGCGGAAATGCTAAAGTCTGCTGTTCCTCGAGTGTCAGCTTGAGGCTGGCTCCGGATGTACTGGAAGTCACAAACACACCAAGCCAGAAAAAGCCGTTTTCACGGCCAAAATAAGCACATTTACAGCCTGGTACAAAGAATGTCTCCCGTCTGAATCACTAATTTCACTAACAGCACGCACTGTACAGGGGGTGAATTTTTTTCTAATTCGGCAGTTTCCACAATATTCAGCTTACCAGTTCATCCAATCAGAGGCACAGCTCAGATCACGTGACTGTTGAGCGTCCTATGGCTGTTACTGTGGAGACTCACAGCCCACCTCATTTCCAATATGGCCGCGCCGGCCGTTTGGCTTCAAAAGTCTGTTTCAGGAACAGACGGGTGACGTCACGGAGACTACGTCCATTAATTATACAGACTATAGTTCAAATATGGGCAATGTTTCGATATTCAAGGTGTTAGTGAGGTGAAGTTTTTTATTGCATATTCATCAATTGATGAAGAATCTAGGAGTTGATGCAGATATTGTCTCATCTTAAAAATACAATTTTATATGTTGCTACTGGTGCCTGGTTGTAATACAATATTCCTGCCAGACGGTGACTGCAGTGTGTCTGATGGCTGTTTGCAAACTTATTTACATAGATTAAGAACAATAAGGTTTTTTAATTTATTAACTAATTTATTTATTTATTTTTATTTTTGTTACTGTTAAACGTAAACAGAGACGCCACACTGCTCTTTGATGATGGCAGGGATGGTGGTTGGTGTTATTTATGATTATTCTATGATGAATTACCATCACTAACACTGATTACATGCCAGTGGCTATCGATTTTTTGGCTTGAAATGCAAAAAGAAATTTTATCTTTGACAAGTAATTCATTACTAAACCAAACTAACTTTATCACAGTAACTTCTCTGTTTTTTCCTTTTGAATAAACCCAAATTTAAATAAACATCTGCTTTCTTGCCAGTATAATTTGTTTTCTGCTCTGTGTGTCCCTGTGCATGTTGACATTTGTGCGGGTGTAAAAAGTGAAATGAAACACTGTCACTCAAAAATAACCTCTGGGCCAAAGCTTGTCTTGCTGTGCTGAGAGATGTGAGTCACAGGTCTCTGAAATATGCTCACAACAAGCTCTGATGGCATGCCAAGAGGTTATAATGTGACTCTTTGATTTTCTATTTTATTTTTTTCAGGGTGTATGAACCCAGGGTTTCCCACACCCAGGATTTTTGTACGGATGTGCTGGACACATAAACTAATGACAATAAAGCACTCAGTCAAAAAATAAGACAGTGTGACAAAAATTTAATCTGACCTGAAAAACGGTCAAGATAAGATAATCTCATTTGTGTGCACAGGGTAATTGATAAGTATTGGATGGAAAGAAAAATGAATATGGAAACACACTGACGAACTGTCAAATTCATTTTTCTTTCTTTCTGCTGGCTCTCAGAACCTCCCAAATACTTCTCTATCCTGTCTGCTCCACCACAATAAGAATGTTGACAAGTCAGCCGCTATCTGAATAGCCAAGCATGTAATTCCCAGCCACTATTGGCGACACAGAGACAAGTGGCAGTGCAGCTGTGGTACTGCTTGTTAATGCTAACTGTTTGCTTAAGTAACAACCACCTGTCACAGTTGCTGAGGTGCCCAACGAGGAGGAAAATAGCAATTTCATCGTAGCCAAAGAGCAGAGAGGTTGGTGCTGGTAATCTTAGGACATCAGAAGGGCTCTGCATGTAATCAAGAGCAATGAAGGACAAGAGGCAGGGTGAGGAGACAATATGGGAAAAGGAAGGAAGCAAGGGGGAGGAAAGGAAAGAGGGTAGGAAGGTTTATAAATAACCAGCGTTACGTAAGTGCCAGTGCCTCTCTGTGCCTGCCTACCCCTGCTCCTGGGCTTTGATATGGCTCCAAACACACACATACACACAGAAAAAGACCTCTCCAAAGGAAGTGAAGGGGATTTGAAGCATCAATGAAAAAGGGAAAAGTGAAAAGCAGCCAGCAGCCTCAGTATCTGCTGCGTCAGTGTGCTAATGAGTGAGCAAACATGAGCCAGCTTCCAATACTGCAGATACATTATTGGGGTAATACCTAGACTTCCATATTTACTCAACCTGCAGTCATGTATCATGGCTACATTTTCTATTATGTTGCGTGACTTTCATCTATAACAAGTAATGTTTCATTTTCCACAGGAATATATCCATACAACATAGACAGTTACTGACAGATTACACATGTTGTATCACATAGAAACACAGCAAAAATACAAACGCTTCAATTTGAGTTCTGCCTGTTTCAGTGTGAAGCATCATGTGTCTGTTTATACTCTACTTTTTTGGTTGGTCCCTTTTCCATCTCTCTCAGTTTGGTGTAAAAGTGCACTTAAATGAAGAGAGCTGCATAAATTAATGTTTTTACTTCATGATACTACAGGACTTTATGCTTCACAGGCAAGGTCTTAATTGCTGGTTTCTCACATTATTACATGCACAGATGTCAGGAAGCATGTGTTCCTCCTTATTATGGAAAAGTTCAAGTATAGTAACACATGAGAAACATTGGTGCATAAAATACGGACACAACAGTAACTCACTAATAATAACAATTTATACAATTTTTCAAAAAATTATATGGACAGAATGGTTATTATCATCTATCTTATCAGGCTGCCAAAAGAAGCATTACAACTGGCTGCATTATTATACACAAGATCATTATAGCAATATCTTCATGCCATTGCTGAATCAATGAACACAGTCCGTTACAATCTATATCTATAATATTTGCCATTAAGATAATATTTCACATACCATTGGAAAGTGTTTCTTTTCTATTCATCAAAGGAAAATTGTTTTTATTCAACTAGATGGTGTCCTGTATTTCTCTGGTGAGGTTATCAGAGGTTACTGTTCCCAGAGTTGGTCAAAGCTGGCCAAATCAAAACTTAAAGAGGGGGTATTAAGTATTTCCATATTCTAAAAATGGGTGTAAAGTAACAGTGCTGGATGTCCATATAAAACTTAAATTGCTACATTCATATGCTTTAGAAAATCCTGAATCTGTCTATTGTTTAAAAGAGTTTGTTCTAAAAAAGCACTAGATCCTCACAAGACTTTATAAAATGATGAGGTCATCACATAAGGATTTCCTAACTGGTTAATGGAGGAACAGGTCTCAAACACCAAGGTCTGTCTATAGCGTTGCACTTGATAGGCCTCCAGAAGGCTGGCCAATCAGAGTGAAGGGGGTTTGTGGAGCAGGGAGCCTTAAAGAGACAGCAGTTTAAACAAAGGGTTTCAGACAGAGGCTGAAAGAAAACACCAGTGTGATTAAAAATAGCGATTTATTGAGCTGTAAATCATGTAAAACTCCTACAGGGGCACCAGAGGGACAGTATAAAGCCAAAAAAAACCCCACAATTCAATAAGAAAGGTCGCTGGGTTTTTATTCTCAGAGTTTTTCTTTATGTTGTTATTGTATCCTCTTTGAGATTTTGGGGTTGGTGTTCTTTGTAAGTTCTTTTGTCTCTTGGGTTCTTGCTTTGCAGTTATGTGTATATTTTTTCTCGTTTGTCAAGAAATTTTGTAAACCCATGTTTTCATAGGTGCTTTATAGATAAATGCATTATTTTCATTATTATAATTAGAATCTTCAGATTCAATGCCATTCATTTTAATAATCCTATTTTTTTTTGGCATGCATACTTTGTTGATGCATTTCATTTTACCGTGTTTGTCAGTCTGTCTGATGACAATTGGCTAACAACAATAATGGTTAAAGAGAGGTAAACAATAAAAATGCTACCTTCTAACTCAGACTAAGACCTGAATAACAAGGACTCAAAACTCGACTCACAACACTGCTTTGAACAAGGTTTTGTGTGTCCCACAAAGAGCACTGCCTGTTTCTTCTTTTATCAATAGCAGTAACAATTCCTGACCTCTAGAAACAGAGTTTGCAGTATATGGTTAATGGACCAGTACTTATATAGCGCTTTTCTAGTCATTCTGACCACTCAGCTTTACACTGCTAGGTTCATTCACCCATCTTCACCCACATTCAAACACTGATGGGAGGAGGAAGTTCTAATGTAAACCATCAGTTTTAACTAACACATTCATACCCATTCATACACCACTGACCAACTGCAACAGTGGGAGCAATTGGGGGTTCAGTGTCTTGCTCAAGGACACTTCGACATGTGAGTGCAGGAATCGAACCCTCGACCTTACGATTGAAAGACGACAACTCTACCACTGAGCCACAGTCGCCCCCATATTAAATGTGTTCCATGGTTTTGCCATGATAAAATTATCCATTTCCCTTCACAATCTCTACACAGCACCAATGGCAAGCCATTTTAACATTACAGAGCTGAGTTCGACTATAAGAAATGCGAATTAAAGATATCTGTAATTCAATTATGACCAGGGGAAATGACGTCACATTTGTTATTCATGTGTATTGGGTGACTCATTGCAGATATCCAAACACCGTTTCGAGTTTCTAAAATGTGAATTACAGATATCTGCAAATGAATTTTGGTTATCTATAATTCGAATTCAAGATATCTGTAATTTAATTTCACCTAGGTGGAATTCAAATTATAGATATCTTATATTCAATTTTGCCTAGTCAAAGTTAAATTACAGATATGTTAAATTCAAATTTTGACTTGACGAAAATACATCACAGATTACGACAGTTTTGACCCGCCTCCCATGTCAGGCAGGAGCACAGCAGGTTGTTGTTCAAATCATAAATTCTATTGAAATCTGATGGCCATATAAATCACATTATAGAACTTTTGAGTTCATTATTTATACCTGGTTATATCATATCTTCATTTTTTCTGAACCTTCTTTAACAGTTTTCAATAGATCAGCGTTCTCTTCTGTAAAAAAGCAGGTTCCTTTGTAAAAAAAAAAAAAAAGGGGGGGGGGGGTTACTACTGATTAACGTTGATTTCTTTATCAGATCAATAAAGAAGCTGTGAGAGAAGACTCTTAAATCCCACTTTTATCTGTTAATAAAAAACAACCGCCACGACTGCTTCTCTTCCTCCATTCATAGAAATAAGGAGATCAAACCCACTTCTTCTTTGATTCTGACGGGGAGGGGAAGAGACATATTTTTAGATATTCATAATAGAGAGCAACGTCACGGATGACATTTGAGATTTCTGTAATTCAAATTATGGATGTTTGACTCACTGAATGATATTTTTGGTGACACAATAAAAGATATCTGTAATTCAATTTCTCCTAGTTAAAACTGAATTACAGATACCTTAAATTCACATTTTGGCTGGTCAAAATTTGAATTTGGAATAGATGAACTCAGCTGTCATATGTTAAAACGGCTTGCCACAGCACCAACACTCTCTATCAAGAGGGTATGGCAGCTTATACATTGAGCAAAAAACTCTTCCTCTTAAACACTTTGAGTGCACGGAGCAAGCTTAACGTGTTGGTTTAGAAATATAAAAACAGTCACGTGCAAAAATACAAACCTTTTTTTGTACTGAATAAGAATTTCAGGTGTTTGCAGAGCTGGTAAGAACATTAGAAAACAGTGTGTGATGAGATTTAAGGATACTTTTTGAATACCAATGTGTGTCTTTATCTCACAGACACCCCAGAGACAGTAGATTTCAACCCTGCAGCTCAGCAGCTCTGCATAACACTGCTACAGCCCCAGTGTGGGAATGATGACTGATTACAGTATACACCCCAAGCGAGAGGCTAAACTCCCAACACAAACACCTCTCATTCTTCTCTATGAGCTTGCATCTGACTTCTTAGAGGCATGCAGGGTTGTATTATTGTATAACTCACTTCTTAAAGTCATTTAACAGTGCACCACTTTCTGCATTATTTGCGCTTTATTTGACTAACTGGTCAACTAACTGGGGACCACACTAAGACACAAAGCTTTAAAAAACCATTCCAACTGTAAGGTTTTCATGTAGCTTTGTTAGATATCTTAGATGATGCTCAAAGAAAAATGACAGCATTCATTCTAATTTTGGAGGGACGGTCTTGTGCTAAGCAAGCATGTGTCAGGGCATTGATGAGCATGTGGTTCCACAGTCTAATGTATTCTTCATCTTTTCTCCCAGTCCAAACTGTCCTTTAACTGTCTGTCTATAAGAGTCAAGTTCATACCTCTCTGTGTACTCCTCCTTATTCTCCATTTATTTAAGTGCCTTGAATTTTTCTATTTAACATCCCTCCTCTCTGTCATTCCTCCATGTTAATGTCCTCTGTCATGACCCCCGTTGATAATCCCTCTTCTTTATTCTTCAGCCGTCTCTAATGTTAAATCATTCTCTGTTTCTCTTCTACAGTCAGCGCTACTGCATGTGCAATCCTGACATTGTTCAGCAGTTCCATAACCCAGACACCATCTTCATCCTGGCCTTTGCCATCATTCTGCTCAACACTGACATGTACAGCCCCAACATCAAGCCTGACCGCAAGATGATGTTGGAGGATTTCATACGCAATCTGAGAGGTAAGTGACGCGGTAATGTTTTCTCTTAAAGTTGTAGGTACAGTCAGGGAGTTAAAGTAACATTAGTTCTTCATATTCTATTAAAAATGACTCTTAGATTGTTTTGGGAGGTCTCCTTAATTTCAGCACAATTTTATCTAAAGAAAAAGAAACTCTCATGAACCGTGAAAATATCCAATGTTCTTTGACAAAATTTTATTTAGGCTGATGTAATGAATTCATTAATGCAAATATTAGAATGAAGTGGAGCTTTATAATCACGTACATAAGGTCTGGATCGTTACTTTCATAAATATTTACTGATTTTAGTTGAGTCATAGCTTTAGATTAGCACACCAACATTTACTAACTGGCAACTTGCATGGAGCATAACAAAGAATAATGGAAAAGTAAGTTGTTCAGAAGAAAACCTCCTTTTTTAAAACCTCCACCACCCAAAAGTTGTAGAGGATTGCCAGATGATCCCTGAGGTCAACGGAATTTCTTATTTCCTGATCATGAATCCCACTGCCATCATGTAATACCAGTAGTCCAACTGCTAGCTGTCCAGCTCTAACACTCAAGGCTTTTTCAAACAGGAAGTTTAAAACCTACTCTTCAAGGTAGAGAGGGTGTTTGCCTCCTGGACTCTGGCTGGTAAAAGATGAGAAAGGAGAGGAGCTTAAAAAATCTGAAGGCTCATCCACCTTTACTTTTAGAGACTTTCGATAAGACGAGTGAGCCAACTGTTGGCAGAGTGCTCTAGAAAAAGTTAAGAACGAGGGTAAAGTCAGTTTGCAAAACACCAAAATGTGCAAAACAACGACCTCACTGAACAACTTAAGAAAAAGCTACTCAGACAGCTTTTTATGAGTGTTTCCTTGGAGTTCAGTTTTACTACAAACCAAAACAAATTTACACATAAGTAAATCTGTTGTGCTCAATTTTTTTACAAACATTTTTCTTTCTTAGATCATATTGACCCTCATTTATCAAACGGGTGTACAATGGGTGTACGCTCATTTCCACGCACAGATCAACATTTATCAATTCTAAACGTGGGCGGGAGGTCTGTTTATGTACGCAAGTTTCATGTCAGAGGGGAGCGCAGTGCAAAAATGTTTTATTATCTACATCAGACAGAGTGCAGGTTCCTCTGTCTGTCTGTCACTTGTGCCTGAAACTGACACAGAGCTTCATTCACTCCTCAGTCTGTTGATCAATTAATTGAAGCATAGACAAAGAATGTGTAAATTAAATGTTTTAAACTCTGCTGTAGTTTGGTTTGCTGCATCTACGCTGTTGATGCCTGCAGATGTGGTTTTTCTGACTCTCTTTAAATCTCTCAAAGAGCACAGCTTCATTTCTCTCTACCTCGGTTGCTGTAGTGTCAATCTCTGTAGTGAAGTCTCCTTTTTTCCTTAATACGTTCCTCTATGTCGTAAATTCCGAGGGTCCAGCTGAACCTTGAATATTTAGGGGTGTGTTATTTAAATTACGATTGTTTTCAGATGCCAGATTTATCAATACCTGATCAGCATACGCTGTGATTGGCCCTGGTACGTAAGTTTCATAAATCACACGTGTGAACATTTTCATAAGCTCATTTCAACACTCAAATCTGCGCCAATTCTCATGCAAGATTGATGAATGAGGGCCATTGAGTGCTTAAACTGGACCACAAACACCACACATAAATCAGTGGAAGTGAGCCGGCATCTGACAGTGTTTGTATTCAGTCAAACACCCTGCATAAATTCAGAGGATAAAGTAAGGTGACATTTCTAACCCTGCCTAAAGTGCTTTACATACTCACAACTATTAATGAGCAAACACAGGACAACTGTAACTCTTGTCTGCCATACAGAGACAGTGGCACCATTGGGTTGGGGGGTGGGGGTGGGGGGGGGGGGGGGTACGATACATTTGCTGTTACTCCCCTCCTGCCCGTCATATATGCATGTTGTTTCATATACGATTAATGAAATCCTTTAAATTTAGTGTTGCACAAATAACAAAATTGTAACTGCGATTTGAGAACATGCAACTATGTTATACTGTGATTTGCAACTGAAATAGCAAAGCCTTAATAAACGTTTCAACCTCTCACACGCCCATCAGCTGCTCTGACTCCCTGTGTGTGTGCACAGGGTTATAATGACTCACAGTAAACTAATATAACAACAAAAACCAGAATTTCCTTTAAATGTTCTTGTTTTGGCTTGTCTCTATAACACCCCCACTCCACCAAAGAAAATCCCCTCTTTTTGGTGATATGGATGGATCATGAGTTGTAAATAATGGTTGCAGAGAGGGAGACGGGACGCTGATGGGTGATCCACATTGATATTAATTGGAAAGAGAGCGGCGCCTTCTGCATGGCCATAAATACTTGAGGAATTGTTTGACCTTGGGAACCTTGGGAATGGTTGAGTCCTGTCTTGCATTGTAAATGTCTATTCCACCAACTAAACCCTCCGTTTAGCATAAATCCATCTGATGATGAGCAAAGTGACATCATGTACCTGCAACAAAGTATGTGCTGACAAGCAGGGGTGTGTCCAGACTTTTTTAGACTGAGGTGCACCAACCAGGGCCCTGACTTATGCAAGGGGGCATGAATTATATGAGCCCATTCCACAGTAAACAGGATTTATTTTTGCTTAGTTATGCGTATTAAAAATACAGGATTAAAGGCAGAGTTGTTAGCATCTCCTCAGGACTCCATTTACCCCCCACCCTCCCACACTTCCTCCAAAACAAGGCCCCCGCTCACATGTACGAGCACCACTGATTCAGGACCATATGATCAACACATTGTTTTTGTTTGCATTACGTTAGCAGTAATCAGGGTGTAGGTAGTTTTGGATCCCTCTTGGTTATGTGCATTGACTCAGGGCTTGTGCACACTGGAGAAATGTACACACAGGAGGCGGGCAGAACAGCTGGACAGGATTTGATTGGTTTAACAAATTGGATCCTAAACACTAGGATTGGTTGGTGTTTTCCAGGTTTCCTCCTGCTGTAGACAGCAGATATTTTTCACTGTTTAAAGAACACATCATGTATTGATTGATATCAGGACATAAAGATCATTTTAACCAGGATAACAAAAAGTCCATCTAAATCTGACTGTCTTTAACAGGCTACATCTTTAACAAAAAAAGTAAAAAGTTATAGTGATTATAATATTAAAAACCAAAACACATTAAAGCAAAGCATTTAAAAAAAAAATTAAAAACTCAAATTTGACTAAATACTACTGCAGTATTTTCATCCTGTACAAGCTTTCTTTAGTTGTATTTTAAAATTAAAAATTTCTAAAATTAAAATATTATTATTTGATACAATAAAATTTTCACAACTACCAACAATCTATTTAGACTTATATTATTATAATCACAACTGCAAATCACAATATTGTCAAAAATAATTGCAATTGCGGGCTGCACAGTAGTGCAGCTGTTAGTGCTGTTGCTTCACAGCAAGAAGGTTGCTGGTTTGATTCCCCGTTCAGGCACAGTGTGCCTTTCTGTGTGGAGTTTGCATGTTCTCCCTGTGCATGCGTGGGTTCTCTCCGGGTACTCCAGCTTCCTCCCACAGTCCAAAAACATGCTCATCAGGTCAATTAATGATTCTAAATTGCTCGTAGGTGTGAGTGTGAGCGTGAAAGGTATTCAAATTAAAACTGTATATTTATCTTTATAAGGATTAGGAGAGCTAGCCTATTTGAAGAACAATGACTTGCCTGAAACATGTATATAAAAAGACAGGATCACTGGAACTAAGCATACCAGTAGTATTTTATGCTCATCAGATAATCAGTTACATTTACCGTGAAATTAAAAGCAGAGTATATCAGCAGGTGATTCTCATATTTCCAAAGTTTTAGACTAGTCAATGTACCACAACAGCATAATAGAATTTCAGTGATGGTTTTTTGTTTTGATGTGCCACCCCAAGATTTTCAGTGGCCACATCTAGCCACCCCTATGAAACATTTCTGGAGGCAGCACTGAAGAGACAGATGCTCATTTGGCAGGCGCTGAGGAAGAGACAGGAGCAACTCAGTGTTTGTTTCCATCCTACACGATCAGTCAGTGAATGCTGAGGTCGATGCAGAATTACTTTGATAGATTCATCCAGACTGACAATTAAATTAAGTTGGAAAATCAATTTTGGCATCTTATGCAAATGAAAATGTGCCACTCTCTCTTAGCCTCTCTATTTGTCTTGTGCTCAGTTTACTGTGTTCCCCTTAGCTTGTTTGATCTGTTAAACTATTATTATGTCGGTTTATTCCTTGTTATGTCTTTCCTTTTTAATATTCTCAACGTTTCTCTGTCTTTTTTTTCTCCTTACTCATGACCCCCATAGACTCTGACAGAAGAATAGCTCACTCTACTAATTGGCTGAGGTAAAATGCAATTACGCACACGAAACCAATAGTAATGAAGAGCCATGGAACATTAATTATCTCAGTTGGAACAGACTGCCAGTGTTAAAGCTGTTCCACAATGGGCCATCTTAATATACACCAGCCTCATCCATAAATTAATCCAATATGCTAGCTCGTTAAAAATTTGAAAAAAATATTCTCTAATTTACAGGAAGCTTTGTTGTTCCCATATTTCCCTCGTTGGTTGCTCCCATCTGCCCCTTTTTCAATTATTCCAAGTGTAAACATGGCTTCTTGCATCAACCGAAAATTTAAAAAATCTAATAAAATATATATAAATATGCTGTTCATTGCTGGGCAGCATGCTGGGCAGCATGCTAACATGTGACGACTGTTATTTAAAGGCCCTGTTAGGATGTCAATTGTACATTGAGAAACATTGTTCTCAAACTGTTGGAATATTTGCTCACGCAGTTGTTCACAAAGTGGTGAACCTCGCCCCATCCCTGCTTGTCAACGACTGAGCCTTTCAGGGATGCTCCTTTAATACCCAATCATGACACTCACCTGTTTCCAATGAACCTGTTCACCCGTGGAATGTTCCAAACAGGTGTTTTTGGAGCATTCCTCAACTTTCCCAGTCTTTAGTTGACTCTGTCCCAACTTTTTATGAACGTGTTGCATGAGAGAATGTTTGTAACAAAACAATGAAGTTTATCAGTTAAACAATAAGTATCTTGTCTTTGTAGTGTATTCAGTTGAATATAGGATAAACAGGATTTACAAATCATCGTATTCTGTTTTTATTTACTTTTTACTCAACGTCCAAACTTCACTGGAATTAGGGTTGTATTAATCAGACACTTAATGTTCAAATCCTGTGGGACTTCTGCTCCTCTTCCTCAGTGATGTGAGGTAATGTCTTAGAGATGTCCCCATGTGCCTCACAGTCAGCCTCATCTCTTGTGGCAGCTTCGTTCTCTGCAAACATATCCTGCCCCATTGAAAACTCAATGTACCACACAGCGTGGTGCAGCTGTTTGCACAGAATGGGGACCATCTCGAGGGCAACCTGTCAGCATAACGACATGCAGCTGAATGACAGCAAAATGACACAGCCATGAACTGCAGTGTGTTCCACACAGGAAAATATCTCAGACAATTAACCTTTTGCTCGCTTATTAACCTTTCCTTTACATTACCTTCTGCCATCACTTAATGGAGACAAAGAAGACAAAGTCAGAGACAAGGAAAATCTGAAAGAAAGAACTTTTTAATGAACGACTGTGATTCAAGCCAAAGTACATGTACTATAATAGCTCTACCACATTATTTACTGCATACCTTTTCTCAGTGAGGTTGTCGTGTAAGATGTGTGTTCTTGTGAGTAATAAGCCTGCTTTCATTTTAGGTGTGGATGATGGAGCAGACATCCCAAGAGACATGGTGGTGGGAATCTATGAGAGAATACAACTGAGAGAGTTGCGCTCTAATGAAGACCACGTCACGTATGTCTCCAAGGTTGAGCAGTCCATTGTTGGCATGAAAACGGTGAGGACACACTTTTGTTTTGTGCTTGTTTGGACTCTGTTTTTAAATCTCTTCAGGCTCTATTTTTTTGACTTCAACCAAATCCCGAGGCTTTTCAACCTCAAATCAAATTAACTCACAACAGAACAAAGTTCTAGTTATAAGAGGAAAAGACATGTAAGTAAGTGTGTACGAAAACAGCAGATCCCTGTACTGTGAGAACTGTGGATAGCAAGGAATTAGAGTGGTTGTGAAAGAGATTAAATAATGAAATTATAGAGTTCCCTTGTTTTGCAAAAGCTGAAAACATCTGCTTTTTCCACCAGAGATAGTTTGTCCAACCAGCGGATACCATAACAAAGGTATAAGAATGGCATTAAAGTCAAAATAAAGAGTTAAAAATGCTCAAATGTAATAGTTTATCAAATAGAAACATAACTGTGATTACACACAAAATCCAGTGAGGTCACTCCACTCATTATTCAAGGTCGTATCATCGTTACCTAGCTTTGGTTGCATTAACACAGTTAATTCATTAGCCATCTGGTGTCCTATCAGCAGCATGATCATGACATTTAGGCCCTTATGCTGTTGGATACATCTTTAACTCCTGTCACCATTAGAGTGTTTTAACAGCCTAATGTTAAAAAGTTGATTAACTTAACATGAGAGATATGAGTCAAAGACTTCAGTTTCTCTAGATAGGATTCACCTTCACAGATGTTAATATTTTGACTTGTTGCTGTTATTTTTGTCTTTCATATCACAGATTCCTTCTCTTATACTAGTAGAATTCAGATTTCTAATTGGCTGATTTACTTTTTTTAACTCATGTGGGAATAGGCAGTTTTCCTCACATAAAGAAACTACTTAAAAGATGTGCTCAGCACTTCCTGGAGTTTAGTTTAAGGCCTTTGACTGCTTGATTCATTAAAGAAAAATAATAACTGCAGCAGAAGTTGGGCTGGATGTCTTTACCTGTCTGTCATTTTGACCGACAGGGTGGTGAAAATTCCATCATAATGAATAATGACCCTTCAATTAAAAAAGGATAACAAGACCTATTAAATATTAATTGTGTATTTTAGCATGCCATCCCAAAAGTGACTCAAATACAACTTGTATTGGGCGGAAAGAGAAAATGATGGATAAATAATAAACGAATAAAAATAATAACTCTGACCCTGCTGTCAGCAGTTTTGTAAAGAAAAAAAGGTATTACAACAAGCAAAATGCTTTTTTAAAAATAAAAATAATAATAATTATTTAACTGAAAAAAAACCCAAAATTATTTTCAAGTTTAAACTGAACTTCTTTTTTTGGGGGGGTCATCAAGCGAGAGAGCGACAGAGAAGATCAGTATCAGGTTTTGCATCTTTGCCTCAGACAGCTGTCTTCATGCAGCTGTTTTGAATAAGATAAGCCCCAATTATGTTCAAGTGTTGTTCATATGATTGTAAGCTATGGATGTTAGCTGGCTAACTTCATTGGTAGAGATAAAACCAATGAAAAACATCCTGATATCCTACAGTACCTGCCTAGTTTTAGCTTGGTAGCTCTGTTTAGCTGTAGCTGCGGAGTACAAAAGTTTTTTTTCATATAGTTGCCTTTTGGATTAAGTTCAGAGTTAATTTACTTTCCCGTTTTAACTCAAACCATCCTCATAAGTTTCAGAGCGACACTGATTGTGTGACACTAGAAGGGTTTTTTAGGCCTGTGCCTTAGATTGTCTCTTAGTGATGGATGAGTAGCCAAAGGATGACAGAGAGAGTGTTGTCATAGCCAAAACAATGATGGATTGTTGTGACAGGAAGTGACTATTCCTGTCCCATGGTCGTGTCTTACATAAAAAGAAAGACAGAGATAACATTTTTTACATGGAATTATTAAAATACTGTCACAGCAAGAGTCGGGGCCCCTGTGATGTGTTTTTAACTGATTATATGAGGAGAAGCCCACGCTACTTTCAGATAACTGGATGTTCCATTAAAGAAGTGTTCTCAGTGTAATGTTTTATGACTTGATAAAATGCTTTAAATAAATGCATTACCCTTCTCTACCACTGTTTTATTTCTCTAATTGTGAAATATATAAGATATTTGAAGATTGTCTTCTCTCTTGTCATGCTGCTTCTTAATCATCCCATCAGACACTGCTTCTTTTTTTAAATAGCATCAGGCATATCAAGCTAATGATGTCTTTACATGTTTCTGACATTAGTGTAATGAGAAAACAGGCCGTCTGTGGCAGCTGGGTGGGAGTCTGCATGCCCTGCAGTAATGGGAGATGAGAGAGGGAAAGAGACAGGGGCATCACAAACAGACCACAGGGTGCTTAAAGGGAATGAAATATGGGATGCTTTTGCAAAGAGAAAAAAAAAGGAAAATTGAACTTGTGCTTCAAAATGTTTGCCATCACAAAAAAAAAATGGATTGACTCTGTATAGACTGACTGTCACTCAGCTGCTGTTCAGACTGCAGCAAAACCATCATGAAGATACGAGGAGAGAAAGTGAGCCAGACACAGTTGTGAAGAGGCGAGACCCTGATTAGATCAGCCTCTGGAGGCATGAGCCATTTCTGCAGTGTAATCTGCTTAAATGGGAAAAAGCACGAAACGTTAGTCCAAGAGGGGAAGCCAAGCCTTCAGGACAAGTGCAACAACTTGTGTATATATATCGTGTATATATATAATGTATAATATATATATATAGATATATAGATAGATAGATAGATAGATAGATAGATAGATAGATAGATAGATAGATAGATAGATAGATAGATAGATATACACAATATATATATATTGTGTATATATATATATATATATATATATATATATATATATATATATATATATATATATATATATATATATAGATAGATATAGATATAGATATAGATAGATAGATAGATAGATAGATAGATATATATATAGATAGATAGATAGATAGATAGATAGATAGATAGATAGATAGATAGATAGATAGATAGATATAGTGTGTGTGTGTGTGTGTGTATATATATATATATGTATATATATATATATATATATATATATATATATATATATATATATATATATATATATATATATACACAATATATATATATATACAATATATATATTTTTTATTTATTTATTTTATATATGTATGTGTGTGTGTCTGTTTAACTGCTCAACTCTGCCCTTTTATAAAATGTTCATCGGAGCTTCATGAGATCCTCATGAGACTCGCTAAAATGATAAGGATTTCTCAACTGGTTCCTCACTTGTTGGAGGGGCAGGCCTTTAAACATCGTTCTGCTCCAGACAGGCCTCCAGATGGCCGGCCAGTCAGAGGGAAAGGGCCTTGTGGAGGGGAGAGCCTTAAAGAGACAGAACCTAAAACAGAGGGTTTTAAAAAGAGACCAAAGAAAAAGTTTTCTAAAACTCCTGGACTAAACTAACATCTCTTTTAGACACTTATGTCAGTCTGGATGATACTTTAAAGTGTTGTGCTCATGCTGGGTTAAGATAAGACCTCTTATCTGTTAGAAAAAAAACCAAATGTGTTCATAAATAATGTAAAGTTTTCGGAATTTCTCTTGCAATAATTATTGTCATGATTTGGTGCTGTATAAATACATACTGATTGATTTTTAGACTAATTATTCAGTGTTTCATTTTTTTTATTATTATTATTATATCAAATTTGGAGTAATACTTCAGTCAGAAATCATCCATGCTGAAGTCTCACTGCTTTCCTTTAAAGAAGTGTCTCTTTATCTGTTCAAATCATCTTTTTAAAGATACTTAAGCCTCTCAGTCTCCTAGTCTTAGTGATTGATGCACCTTTTACCTGTCCCTGCAGGTTCTGTCTGTCCCACACAGAAGGTTGGTGTGCTGCAGTCGACTGTTCGAGGTGACAGATGTCAACAAGGCCCAGAAACAGGCAGCACACCAGAGAGAAGTCTTCCTTTTCAATGATCTCATTGTGGTAGGAATAAGAACAAACTGAGAATCATAATGAGGGATGAAGTGATAATTTGTTATTATGATAAAAGTGTTGACAGTTTCTTTTGAGGCTGTCTGAAGTGCATGGGGATCTGAAGCAAACAGTCAAGCTTTAAAGCTGCTTATTTTTTTTGTTGTGACAGCTGCAATGCACCATCACTCCAGCTTCTCTTTTATGTTGTTTCATAGCTCAGGATTCTCCGGCCATTTCTTTTAATAATAGATAGTCACAGGCACAGTGTTGCAGCACGCTCATAAGCAGAGATCTGTCCCCTAAAAAGTATCTTCAAGGACCAGTAATAAAGCTATTTATCCTCAGGAGACAACAGGAAAAAGTTGTTCATTTTTCTTTTGTCTGGAGAAATATTAGTTTTGGCTCAGTTTATGTGCTCATTATGAGCCACTTTAGGGTTATGTATCTCAGGAGTTTAAGTACACTCATAATTCTGACAGATGTTGGTTTCGTGCCAACAAACAGAAGAAAGAGAAGCGTCATTCGCTAAGATCTTTAAGTAACTGGTGGCTGCAGCGTAAAGGAGGCTAAAAGGACAGTTTTGAAGTTAAAAGCAGCTCATTGGCACCAAAACAATCCAAGCAATAAACAGCAGGAAGGGATTCGTCTCCTGGGAGCATGACAGAAGCACTCTTTGAACTTTTTTGTAAGTGTGTTGGGACTTCTCTTTCTCTTTGAATTTGGCCCTTTTTTTCCAGCTCCTGAACATGCCAGTTAATGAAAGCATAATGTCTTGAAAAACAACCTGACATACAGTCTAAGGAGTTGTTTTTCATACAAATAAAAGCACCAGGAAGGTTGCAGTGTTCATTAACACTAACTATCTGCTAATTGAATAGCTGAATAGAGATCATGCTGGAAAGCTCAATGACAATCAATGTTTTTAGAGGTTATTAGAAAAATATACAAAATATCTTAATAGGCATTTTAATTTGATCATATCTCTGTCTTCTTTTTATCTCCAGATCTTGAAGCTTTGTCCAAAGAAGAAAAGTTCTGCAGCATACACTTTCTGCAAAGCTATGGGCCTACTCGGCATGCAGTTTCACCTATTTGAAAATGAGTGTGAGTCAGATTCAAGAAAGAACTTCCAGTCTTGCAAAATAACGTCATCACTGAGGTGTAGATCCATGAGTTTCCACTTGGGGTCGGCTGCAAAAAGACAGAAAGCCTCATACACAGCCGTTTATCATCTCTACAGCAGGAATAAACATGTCTACAGCCAGGCTCAAAAGTTAATGTTGAAATAAATGACGTGTCTATAGGCACACACTGAGGGGAGAATGTACTGAGATTACTTGTTTTGCATAATTTGGGGCAAAACTGACTTGACTGACAAACAGGCACACAGCAGCTGTTGGCAAAGGCCCAACTGAACACCCTTCCATGTAGGGTTGGGTGTCAAACTTTCATTACATGTTATGGTACAAATCTGGAGTTTTATTTGTTGTCTTCATCTAATTTTCTACTCTGAGCAGTTTTCTTACGTAAAAAAATAAACAAACAAATGCGAGTGCCAAAGAACAGACACAAACAAGTGACAGGTCGGTTTATACGGAGTACACTGTAAATGTGTTTATAACTATAAATGAACTTTCTTTTGTTGATTCTTGTTTCTTTATGTTAAAATAAAAACCCTCCTCCTTTGTAAACCAAGTTTTTTTTTTTTTTTATTGGCTTGTGATATGAGGCTAAAAATGATGCTTTCAGTGCCCACTCGGGCAAGGTAGCTTGCTGTGTGAATTCAGCAGACTGCCTGACCAAATGCTCTTCTTTTTGTCTAAAGAAGTCTACTTTTTTTCAGCCTCTGCTGGCTGTTTTTGTATCAAGTGACGCTGAAGTTTCAGAGGTTTTAAACACTTGTTTGAGAGGGTCTCCAGACATAGGACACATTTCGGGCAATCACTGCCATTTTTCTGTATGGCTTTAAAGCCATACTTATCGTACGCTGCCTCATATTTTCGGAAATGCTGCCTCATATTGTAGTTGGCCATGAGTTTTTAGTTTTTTTGGCAGCAGAATCCTCCACAGCAGGGCTGTTGGACTGCTCCTTTGGTCTTTTTCCTGTCAAAACCTTTTCATTTTTTGCTAGATAGCAGCTTGATAACAGGCGTAAAACTGCCAGTTGACACAAATGATGACTTTGTCATGCCCAAGTTCGAACCGTCACATGGTTAAGTACAATCCGAAACTTGCAAATCTGATGATTACACAGTTTATGTGTTGTACGTTTAGGACAAATAGTTATATTAAAAGATTAATTAAAAAAATAAAAATATTTTGATTCTATTTTTTTCTCCTTTCCTCCAATTTTCTGAGGCCCCCCTAGCACCCCCTGGCGGCCCCCCATGGGGCCCCGGCCCCCACTTTGAAAACCGCTGCTGTATACCACAACCACGTGTAGCATTACAGTGAATAATTTCTCTTTTAAATTACAATTAGCAGATTATGTCATCCTGGATTTGGTTCATCTCATAAAAATGTTTAAAAAGTAGAAGTAATTTTGTGTTAATGGAATCTTCATGCTTCTTAAAACCTTATCCAGCCACTCATACAGACTACAAGAATTGATAAAAATATCAAAATTGATATTATTGTTTTATTATTATTATAAATCATGTTAGGAGCTGTTTTACACCTGAAATAGTAACTCACATCTCTCTCTGCTGGATATTTTTAACAAGTTCCACTGATTATTTTTGTCTTCAAGCAAATCATTGCTCTCTATGCTCCCCAGACTACCCTCATGGCATCACCATCCTCTCGCCCTTTGGCTCAGACAAGAAGCAGGTACTTAACTTTTGTGCTCAAAGTGCTGAAGAGCTGCTGAAATTTGTAGAAGACCTGAAGGAGTCAATCGCAGAGGTGTCAGAGATGGAGCAAATACGCATCGAGTGTAAGTATTTTTCCTTCTCTTGTTTTTTCTTTTCCCTTGGTGATGCATGTAGCAGTGCACTGAAACCCCAGCAGGATGAGCAGGACCCTGCTATGAAGTGGAAAGGTCTCATCCTGGAGGAATAATGGAATCAACATTGAGTATCAGCATGTTATTTTTAACATTGTGTGCAGTGGCAATGATGCTGATATCAGATGTGTATAAAAGCCATTTTGGTTCATCAGCTCTTCTTTCAAACTTTCTGCTGCTGTCTTTCCCCTTTTCTTGTCCATAACATCCCTCTGTGTTACACACTTACTGCTCAAGTAAATACTTAACCTCACGACTTGTCGAGATGCACTTAACCCATGCTGGCACATGTGGCAGCCATTATGTTTTTCACAGTCATGCTTACAGAAGTACATCTCTGGTTTGATGTTTCAGGTTGTCTGGATGTTTGGCTTTATGCCTCCAGTGCACCCAGCCACAGATGGGGATGAACATCCTCCCATATCTTAAAACTGTGACACTTGGGTGGATTTTTAGATGTCCTATTTATTATGGATATTTGTGGGGTTTTATTAGTCAGAAACCACCTGGTGTTTGAAGTATTTGTATGTGGTCATCAACATCCCATTTGTGCAGGAGTACAACAGCTTTTGCGTGTTTTTCTTGGTGCAGTGCAGCTCAAACAGACTGCAGTGCACCTGAAACTACAGTGAAAAAAGAGTCCAGTGTTCCTGAAAGCAGCCGGGCATCTGTTGTTGTTGGTTCACTCTGTGCATATGAAATTCTCCAGACAATAAGAGATGCACTCACACACACACACTCGCAGAGAATCCACAGTCAGCTGGCTTGGCCTGCCAGTGGGCATCAAAGGGAGCATCCCTGGTGGGATTTGACGCAACTGCATTACCCTTCATAGAGGAGGGAGGCAAGCGGGGCTGGCAGGCAACAACATACAAGACATGGAGTTATCGTTCAAAAAGGGAAATAAGGATAGACAGCTGCTGTGCAAAGAAACTCAAAACCTGCCTCTATAAGAACAGAAATAGATAGAGTTATCTGAAATAATGTGCAGACTTTTCTTATCACATTCTAAAATAATAAAATGTGGTGCAGGAATGTTTTCTGGCACTTAAAGATAAACAACACATCGTTTTTCCTCTAAAGTTTTCAGTTGCTGGCACATTGGTAAACATGCCCGCGGTTTTACTACTTTGAGAAGGAAGAATTAAAAGTTTGTTTATCAGGAGATTCAGTATTTTTCACTGCATTTTGGTGTTTAAAAAAAGGAAGCTTAATAACATTAATCATTACAGTCTTACACTCTTTTCTATCCTGAAAGAAGCATGTGACAGAAAGTGTTTTATATTTCAGTTCCTTCTTTTTAAAGCTAGCATGCCCCACCTACAGTCAGTGAGTACAGTTTTAAGGCAAGATAGGACACGCAAATTTGAGCATGTTCAGCCAACTTGCAATGTTTTTGTCACACAGCTCCTCTGCTTTACATAGTTTCAGATTATTGCTACCATAAAACGTTAACATTATTATTAGTAGGGTTTTTTTGTTTTGTTTTGTTTTGGGTTTTCTTTTTCGATTCTTTAAACACGATTTTGAAAACGGTTTAGTGTTGTGTAAATCGCTGTGTGTAGTTGTAGAAATCTGAGCCGATGTTTTGCTCCTTGAGTGTAAGGTTCTGATAATTGCGTAAACATTTGATTTTATTGGTTATACCGTGAAAAAAACTATCATAACAAATACAAAATAACAGCTTCTTTTCTGTTCACATGGCAAAACAGATGCAAGGATAATCTGAGTGCAATTAAGGAGGTGGAGAGGGACTGGGAGGGAGTGCACGGATACAAATACAGTGGGATGATGTGGTTTACGTCTCCCTCTTCCTTGTTACCTGTTTTCATCTCTGCTGTTGTGATTATGATGATGATAATCTGAGTCTCCTGGTCTCTGCAGGGGAGCTGGAGAAGCAGCAGGGAGCCAAGGCTCACTCAGTGAAGAACAACGGCACACAGCTCGAGCTGCGCGGCAAACAGGGCTCCCCTTCAGGTTTGTGCTCATGTGCACGTGCGGGTGTGGGTGTGTAGGTATGGGAGTGTGCACTGCTGTTTTTTTATTTTATTTCAACACTTAATTACAGTTGCATCAAAGCAGAATAAACAGTGACGTTCCTCATGTTTTTTACAGGTATCATCTTATTTTACACTGAAATCAATAAAAGTTACATCTGATGAACTTTTATGGTTAAGTCGTCTAAGGAAAATGTTTCAACAGCTGATAGTTTACACAGAGAAAGGATGAGCATCGTGCCAGTAAATGAGGATTTTAATCTTGGTATTGTCAAGGAAAAATTTAGACTTATTTAGTTGGGATGACTTTTTCTGTTTGAATTCTTGGCACTAGCTAACTGTAGAAACAACTGTTAGCGTTAAGATTCCATAGGTGTGCTGCAAAAGGTGGGATGGTTCAGAAATTTTATCACTTGGCTTTTCAAATAGTCAGTCATTTTTACAAAACTTCTGATCAGGAACACTTGAAAGGTGTGCTGATGTGAGTATCTCATCAGTAGGTTAAAAGAGTGGTACTGTGCTTTTTCATAACTTAAGTTTTGCATTTCCTTCAAGCAGCATGATAAAACCTAACAGTTAGCAAACAGAAACATCCTGTGCTGTTCATTGTTTCTGGGATTTTGGAACTTTCCAGGTCAGATTTATGATCTTAAAACATATAGACCATAGTGTCTCGGGTTGGTTGTAGGACAATAGAGGGGAGGACCCAGGCGCAGATTAAACTCAAAAGTCCAGTCTAGTCTATTTATTGTATTTTAGCAAAGAGTTCTTTTAAGAAAAAGTGAAGTAGGTAAAAAAAACTTCAATATAATGATGAATGAATCTGCAGAAGTGAACTCCTCTTTTAAGGCTAAAAGTGAAGTTTTAACAGCTTTTCTTTCACATCACTGCTCTTCTTTCTCACAGACCGTTTGACTGAAGTGTTGTATTGTAGTTGTTATTCTGACTCATTCCAGGAGGTGGCGGTAATTCACCTAAACCTGAGTGCCAACCCCATAGAGAAACAGCATTAGCGCAGTACATTGTGGGAAACAGTGTCAGGTAGACTGATCCGATGCATACTGGGAAATTTTACCAGATCAGTAGAAAATCCGAGAATTTTTAACATAATGCAGATTTTGCAACTTTTGGCATACTGCCTCCTACATACTGAATGACAGTCAAATCAGTAGGCGCTGCTAGGGTAGTAAGCGGTTTGGAAAACAGTCAAAGACTATATAGACTAAGGGTCAATCTAACACAGGTAAATGACAAGACACAGGTGAAACACATGAGGAGCAATCACACAGGAGGGAAACAAGGCCAGGAGAAAACACAAGACAAGAAACACCAAGAAACAGGAAAAACTCAAGAATATAACATAACCACAAGAAAGATACACATGAATTAGAAACTACAAAATTAAACAGGGAACACTAAAGACTGAACTATGAAACACACAAAGACAAACACACACAAGAGAAACAACACCAGGAACCATAAGAAACACTGAGAAGCAGGGAACACCAAGAAACCAAACCAAAAACCAAATCATTACACATAGACTGTCTGTAAAATGGACAGCGTGGCTCCGCCTTTTACCATTGTGCGGTTTTGATTGTGCAGCCAGGTTCTGTGCTGTACAGAATCTGTGTGAAGTTTGATGACCAAAAAAAGGTTCTTTTTCTTTGTAAAGTCTAATCTCTTCTTGGCTCTCCTTCCCAACTTAACTTAACACTCCTGAAAAACTACACAAGAACGGCAGCTGTCAGTTATCGCTAAATGAGATGTAAAACCCCATTTTTAATGTCTACTAATTAATGAAAGATAAACTTGTCAGAAAAAAGAGGATCTGAACACAATGCAGCCCAATAATATCTAAATATCACCACAGAATATGGATGAGAGAAACATTTCTACGAGGTGGAGACGGATTTTTGACTCCACCTTTTTCCTGACTACCCATAGTTTATAGTGGTCCCGTTTTGCTAGACCAGTTGAATATTCTTTTAATATCGCCATGGAGACCACAAAGCTGATGATGTTAGCCTAGCTGTCATACTCACTCTAATAACCGGCTTTTAAAAGCAAGAAAGTGACCAAATGAACAAAAATCTGAGGTGGAGTCGTAGTGCAGATGTTTTAAAAACAGTTTACACTCAGCCCTGTCTAGCATTAATGATTTCACGTGAGTTGTTTTGAGCTAGCTCGCCAGCAGCAGCAACCAGAAGTTGGTAACCGTCGGCAGAAGTCAACAACCATAGGCTTCTGAAGAAACAGTTGGATACTGCAGCCAGTCACCAGGGGGAGCAGTTTTTGTGGCGACCTCACTTCGAACCGAACGAGATGACATCCATTTTTTTTTTACAGTCAGTTTTATGGGTGTATGTCAAACTTGATGTACAATGACCATCGCTTATTAAACCTATTAGCACTTAAATTAAACTCCAGATCTTCTTTCAGGAAGTGAGTAATAAGGTACCTTATTCTTAAATCCATATTTTCTCCTAAAACATCTCTTTAATAGATGAAATCATTGTTTAACCCAGACATTTTCCTGCCTCCTCTGTCCTTTTTTTCCTTTCTTTCTGTTTCCAGGAAACCAGGAGGTAGATGACAGAAGTGGACAAAATGCAGTAGAGGTAAGTGCTTTGCAGTAGAGCCAGAGCAATATCAGCAGGTAAGTTAGTTCAGTAAGTCTGAGCAGTGTGTTATTATCAAGGTAGGATGAGAGAGGATGAAAGCCTAGTGTTAGTCATATGTTCAGGGATAGAGGCATCAAGCAGGAGTGGATGAGGAGTGGATGAGAGAACGAGTGCTGCGGGCATGTAAGGAAACCTAACAAAACTAAATATTGGATAAAAGAGTCCTGTTTCTGAACAGAGACCTGGAGATGATGGTTTGGGGAAATTAATAATCACTGACTCAAAGGCATAAATATTAACTGTAAGCCTAAAAAGAGGGACATTAAAATATGTTTCACTGGCATAAATTGTGGCTCCTTCAGGGCCTTTAAAGAAAATTCCAAAGCCCATTACATATGGCAGCTCATGAATGCATATGCTGTCCGTGACCTTAATTAACATTCAGGCGGATAAATTTAACTCTCATTTGACCCAAAGTTGTCACTTAACCCCCTTTTGTCAGACCTCCAGGAGGGAGACTTCCAGTGTAAAGCTGAACTACAGTACCCATGTGGCTTAGCAATTACCATCCCAGAGGCAGCAGACGACCTTTCCTTTTCCTCTCTGTGGCAGGTTGAAAGCCAAATCCATAGAGTCGGTTTTACATTCAGGGACTGTTTAAATCCACGCAGCGTGCTGCTACGCTGTGTCAGGCTGTAAATCTTCACACAGGTGCAGGTCAGAAAAGGAGTAATTACATTCATACCACACTGAAAGGCTTCAGAGCCACACAGGTTGATTGTAGATTCAAAAGCCTGCAAAATGTCAAGAACAAGGCAAACATGCACTGATAGTGTCACAAGAGACCTGACAAATTTTTTGTTCTCTATGATTTTTGATGGAATGTTTGCCAAATTTATGCTGAGGTCTCTCTTGAGTATAGAAAGCTGTGGTTAAATCATGCTATCATTTTCTGAGCCACCTTTATCATGCAGCCTGCAGTAAATGTCAGAGGCCGTTGGCTGGCCACTAGCTGTCCAAACACATTAATTTGAAAAACCAGGAGGGTCACCCACAGAATGTTGCTCTAACCAGAGGGATAGAGACACTGAAGGGATGATTAAATCTCCTGGACGCAAGCTCTTGTCTGTCAATGTCCCATTACTAAATACTTACCTTAACCTTCACTTAAAAGAATATAAAAATAAGATGTCTGATGTGTAATTCTTGACCCACCTTTGTAGTTGCCACACAAAAAATGTTTCAAATTTCTTTGACTATTTGCTTTTTGTTTTGTTTACTTTTTCATTTGAGTTTTGTCTTAATCTGAGAAATGACATATAAAGTAGCTTAAGTAAATGATACACACCTGAACAAAATCTTAAGCCTGGGGAAAAATTACAAGAATTTGCATTTTGCACTGGTGGATTGTAACAAGTTGTAAAAGAGCTCCAAAATGCAGAAAGAGGAAACAGGTGCAAGATTAAAAAAAAAAAAAAAGAAAGTAGGCAGTTTATTGAAACTACATTTAAATTCAAACATGCTGTTCATCAGCTGATCAAAAATTCAAGGCCATATCCTTACTAAATAAATAAATGAGTAAGAACTGAAAGTGTGAAAAAAGGACTCAGCCATGAGCTGTTCTTGTTGATCACTTCAAAAATTCATTCAGACATGCTTGATGTGAGTGTTTCCAGGAGGCTGGTCAGAACGTTGCTCTGAGTGGTGAAGATGGCTTCATGGAGGGCGTCCACTGTCTGGAACTGACGTCTATTTTTGTAAACATCCCTCTCCATCCATCCCCAAAGTGTGATTTAGATCAGGGGAAGATGCAGGATGGTCCAAAGAGTGAGCTGATTCCTCTGGAAGAAGTCCTTTGTCAGGCCATTGAGACCTGCAGCGTTGTCCTGTTGAAAAACCCAGTCATCAGCACACAGACCAGGGCCCTCAGTCATGAAGGACACCCCCTGCTACATCCCCACATAGCCAGCTGCTGTTTGAACGACCTGAAGCTCCATTGTTCCACTGAAGGAAAAAGCAGCCCAGATCATGATGCCCCCCCCCCCCCCCCCCCTCCACTGTGCCGCCTAGAAAACATCTCCAGTAGGATCTCCTCGTCACGTCAGGAACTTTCTTCTCTTTGTGTTATGAAGCTCTACATAACCTACTTTCAATCCACCATCTACCACCATGTAATTTTCTCCGTGTCTTAAGATTCTGTTAAGGAGTGTATTCCATCTTAAAAAAGGTGCACAAATAGGGGTTGAACTGAACGATAGCTTAGAGGTAGCAGAAGAAAGTATTAGAAAGCTAAAGTTGATATTTAAATAAATGTAACTTCTTGGAGGTTTGCATTCTGATGAGTGTTGCTTGTGGATGTCTGTGGTTATCAGTCTGCTCACCTCCTCTCCTCCTCTTCTTCCACCTCTCCCTCTTTTATGTATGACCTCCGTCTATGTTCTGGTTACCCCAACCCCCCCTATCCCACTAAAGTCTCCTTGTTTCCCCCATTAGCGCCATGCAGTGGTTTGGAAGGGAGACACAGGGGCCCTCAGTGTCCCCTTTGGAACCACCAGGCCCCTTTTGTAGCATTGCACAAAATTTCTTACCCTCACCACTGTCTCTATTCCCCTAACCCTGATCACACACACACACACACACACTGGTGTTCCCAGCATCCAGCACTGTTCCCACATACTGTTTGGGATGGAGGAGAGAAGTGTGCTGTAGTCACGATTATTTTACACCTCCACCAACTGTTCACCTGAGCCCCCACGCATGCCCTGTGTGTGTGCTGTGCATTAAACAACCCACCCCCCCCCCCAAAAAAAAACAAAAAACAAAAAGAGGGCTTGACGGATTGTAGAGGAGGAACCAGTTTTATAACATTTGATGCTGTTCTCTTGGCTGTTTTCTAAACTAGGTGTCAATTCACAACAGGCTTCAGACGTACCAGCTCAGAAGCAGCACGGCTCAGAGTCCCGAGAGCATGGCCCTTCTTAACCACCGGGGGGAGCTGCTTTTTCAGCAGGTGCCCCAGGCTCTGACCCAGGGGCCCCTACCCCAGCACCCGCAGCTGCAGTCTGCAGCGAGCACCCCTGCCCACCATATCCACCATCTTCACCACCAGCC
Organism: Labroides dimidiatus; assembly: GCA_030710495.1. Classification (NCBI taxonomy): domain Eukaryota; kingdom Metazoa; phylum Chordata; class Actinopteri; order Labriformes; family Labridae; genus Labroides; species Labroides dimidiatus. The sequence continues at coordinate 20,561,007 of CM061162.1, forward strand.
AGCTGTCAGCATGGCCGACTTGCGGCCCGAGACACTCATCCAGTGTCAGCAGATCGTCAAGGTCTTCATGCTTGACAACAGTGGCCACGGACGCATGGAGGCCTTCCTCAGCCAGACGCCAACACACCACCACTACCAGCACCACCACCACCAACACCAGCTCAGCCAGTCAGCCATGTCCACCCCAGTCCGCTTGTTGGACAGCTCTCATGGCAGCGATGGTAACCAGCCCCCCCTACCTCCTCCGCCTCCGCCTTACAACCACCCACACCAGTATATCCCACCTGACCCCCGCCTCAGTCTACACAGGACCCCCAGTGGCTCTCGGAGCATGGTGTAAATAGGTTAATTAGTTTCTTCTTCTCCAACGCAGACATGCTGACTAAATTCCTCACAAATCCATTCCCTTCTCCTCCTGATTAAAAGTACATAATGTACATATATACATACAGAGCTATAATGAAAAGATAAATCTCACTTATATGCATATATTTAAGGAAAACAAACAACGAAAAAAAAAGATTTTAAAAGAAATATAGAGAAATAAAGTGCATATATATAAAAATTTTACTTGATTCCACATGTATTTTGAAATATTATGTAGTTTTAACAAATTTCTATAACTTTTTGTCAGTTTTAACTCTTGCTAGAGAAACCACATTCGTCCGTGGATGGATTGATTCCTTGTGGTCCCATAAATCAAGAACAACAGCAAAAGTATGCGAATCATACAACTCTTCTGGGACTGTGATGGATGGACTCTCAAAGGAACTTCCACCTCTGTTTTGTGCTTTTATCATCCAAACCTCATGCCTACTGTGCTATATGTGCACCTGTGTGCATAGCTGACACTTAATCTGAAAACATGTGCCAAATACATACACCTCCACTCACTGACTTCTTTGCACTTGACTTTAAGCTAGGGCTAGAAGAAATTTAAAAATAAACACTTCTTTTTGCTTTGAGAAAATAGCCAGGCTTCTCCTTTCAGGAGCACAAAAAAAAAAGAAATAGCAAAACTGATAGTTCCTTCAAAAAAGAAGATTTTCCTGTTTGCGCTGTTGCTGATTTATTCATGTGATGGAGAACCTTCCTGTGGATAGAAAAAAAACAACATCCTTTGATAAGCTGTGCGTGTTTGTCATCCTTCTTTGCTCTAATGTCGTGGCTCTCTATCATCAGAAAACACTTGCACTCAATCCTTGCTCCATAGATCATTCTCCAGCGAATGATGACAAGGAGAAAGGCAACCAATCACCTGGATTGCTGCCATGTTAAAACTCTGCCCAGGAACTTCCTGTTAATGGTTGTCTTCTCATCTTTGATAACTTAAACCAGGGGCTCTTGCCACACTTATTGCTGATGATGGAAACTTTCTGAGATTGTCTGAGCTGCTCTTTGACTTTTTGGAAATAATTCAGCATCTGTTTTAGTTGTTTCGAACAACACACTATGCTGTCTGCTGTTGTTATAAGGAAATGTTTCTTCTCGCTTACAGGAAAGGATTTTTCCCATGGAGATAATTCTGCCACAGCTGTAAAATGTCAAGATCTGTGTTTATTTTAAAATTCAGCTTTTAGTGCATTTTCCGTAAAAATATCAAGACTTTCTGTCTTTTTGTCAGTACAATTCCCAGGTTTCCTGGATAGTCCTAACCTTTCAGTGTAACATTTTCAAAAACTACAGAGCCATACACACAGCTTCCATTGCAAATGCTGGCATTCTTTAATGGTATTGTTTGTGCTGTTGGCTAGCCTGCTTTAAATAAGAAAGGGACAAAAGGAATGCATTATCTGATATCCTTTTCTCTCACAGCCCAGCTTAGATTGTAAATACCGCATTTTGAAAATACCACATCAGCTCTGGAAAAGGATAAGCAAGCCACCTTTAGCCCCGTCAAAATGCTACTGTCCTCCACTCTGAAACAGGTCAGCAGGAGAGTGTCCATCTTTAAAACATAAGTCCCAGCAGGTATTGTTAGAATTGTTGTGCAGTTCAATCTGCCCCCATCTGATCCCCACCTGCCTGATTTGTTGATTTGTTATCACACAGCTGCTGAGAGGAGGACTCTATCTCATCTTTATGTCCTCTTTCAGGCCTGATTTCACACCGTGGAGAGGCAGAAGGTGCAGAAAAAATGATCAAGCTGACAAGTATGTGCAAGTGTGTTTGACCTTCTCAGATCAGGATCATAGACTGTATAATAATAAAACATGACATCACCCGTCCGTTTCCAAAACAGAGTTTTGAAGCAGATCATCAGTGGGGTCTATATTAGAGATGGGGCGGGCTATAAACCTCTCACAACAGCTATAGGGTGCCCGCCTGTCAATCAGCTGAGCTGTGCCTCTGATTGGGCAAACTCAGGTTCTTAATATCTTCTAAACTGCTGAGTTAAAGAAAAATCACCCCCATACAGTGTGTGATGTTAATTAGCAATTCAGACTAAAGACATGTTTTTTTGTACCAGGCTGTAAATCGTTTGTTTCTGTTGTGAAAACAGCTTTTCCTGGCTTGGTGTGTGGTGTGTGTGTGGTTTCTGGTACCTCTGGAGCCAGCCTCAAGAGGACACTTGATGAACTCTGGATTTTAGCACTTCAGCATTGCCTCAGATTTTTAGACCGGAAGTTGCCCCTTGATCAACACCCAAAATTTGATGGAAAGAAAGCTGACCTAAACTCTGCAGTTCAATAAACATTCTTTTGTGTGTGTCAACTCTATGTTCAGGAATAAGTGCTTTCTCAATGAAAGTATTTCTCACATGCTAAATTGTAAAGGTACCAGATTCTAGCTTATCACAAATTGTTCAGCAGTTGTTGGTTTTGAAGCATTGGTTGAGGATTGTTTGATTTCTCAATGATTTGTTTTAACATCCAGATGTATTGTATTTCTCTTCTCATGCATGAAATCTCTTTTCAGGCCTATTGGACACTTATTGCCCCGAATATTTTTGTGCATGAATGAGCAAAGATAAAAGAGTGTTTTTTTTTAGGCTTTAGGGAAAATGAAAAAAAAAAAGATTGACAGCAAACACCCATTGAAACAGATGAATTGGCTACAGTAGCAAATCTGAGGTCACTCCATCTCTGTCTCCCTGTCTTTCACCACTCTTTGTGTCTACACAGTTTTTCCTACTTGACTATGTGTTTAAGCATTTTTTTGGAAGGAGAAGTAAGATGTGATTTGTGTGCAATTAAAGGAGTATGAGGCACACTGATTCTTTGTTAGAAAGTAAACCAATGTAGCATTCTGCAGCATAATGACATGAAAGTAGCTAACTTTCATAAAGAAACTGTAAAAAAAAAAAAAGGGCTCTGCCATACCAGTGCACTGCATCATGAATGATGTGTGAATCTTTTGTCTGGCTCTTCAACACTGTGTTTGCTCATATTAGTTCAAAAAGTATCAAAAAAAGTGAAGGGAACAACAGGTGGAAACTGAGTGTAACAAATATGAACCATCACTTTCCTCAGTTGGCTTTGAATCCCTACCTGTCTTCGCAGTATATCAACATGCTATTAAAGATGATCCAAGTTTATTCACCACACTGCTCTTCTTGTTGCTTCTTGGATTTATAGCTTGACATAACACAATTTTGATAGAATATTTTCAAATTACTTTTTCACCTTTGATCATGCATTTCAACTCAAACCTTGGCACACATTGGCCTAAATGTATATTATTATCTACATCATGACATTTGTTTTAAAAAAAAAATAGTGCAAATGAAACGTTTAGTTAAAGGGAATCAATTTAAGGGTGCTATCTACTAAAGGTTCTAATGTTAATTTTAAAAAAAAGCAATTTCACTACCGCACCACTGGTTAATGTATGCACAATTCTGATAAAAATATTCAAGCAAAACAAAACAAGGGTACAGAAAATGTTCACAGACACTAATAAATAAAGAAACTAGTAATAGTACCGTCCCAAGCTTCCATTTGTGACTTTCAGTATAAATTGACCACATCGTAAGGCACGGCTCTCTCACTCACTCCCCAGGGTCCTAAAGAGGAGCTGGAAGCTGCCTGCAGTGTTGACAACTTAAAGACTTTGTTGCTTTATTGAGCGACTTTTCTGATCCCTCTAGCAACCCTTAAGTGCAGGACAAAAGGAGGTTCCAAAGTTTACTTGTTGCCATGTTTCAGGCAGTACCGCTACGTGTCTGCAATACTGCACTTGACTCCCATAAAGTTGTCTTGAACAAAGAAAAGTAGTGTTAAAAAGAAGACCAGATCTCCATCTATTTGCTTCCAAAACAAATTCATGTCTTGGCAAGAGAAACATCCTTACAACAGTAGGTGGTGTCAGACATTTTTCCCCAAAAATTATCAGAAAAAAACAACTCGACCCAGGATCCAGTTGCAGCCTCTTGTGGGAGTTGTTCAAGATACCACACACAGCTCATATCGCTGAACAAACCTAAACAGACCCTGACCAAACTTTCTCCTTCTCTTTACAGCCTTTCAGTGACGCCATTGTTTTCTGTTTAGCCCAGTTCATCACTATAGTGACTATTGTGATGAACTATGGCCAAACTAGTGGTCACACTTCACCATTAATAATAAGACTTCCTGTAAACATGCTTATCTGGATGGAACACATTGGAGCATGTTTTTCCAAATTTCCTTTCTGATTGCTGGGAACACGAACCACTGAAAAAGAAAAAAAAGATTATTAGTCAGCTAGGATAGGCTTTAGACACCAACGACCCTGAACAGGATAGGAAGGATAGAAGATGAACGAATGAATGAAACTGGATTGGAAGTGGTATCTTTATTTATTTGTTTATTTTTGATGGTAAAAATCTTCCAGTGAGAAGGTATGTCAGTAATCCTAAGTTTTTCTGTGCCCATTCCACACACAAGCTTTTTTGGTTAGGAAAAAATACAAAACTTGAATGGACTAAACTCCACACATTGGTTTTAGCTCAAATACTAATAATTACATCCATCTTCTATACTGCTTAACTTGTTCACAGTACAGGCCCAAAGTAACGATAAAAAACTTAAATTTTATTTATTTATTTATTCTGAGGTCTTAGGTTTGTTTGTTTTTTTTTTAATCTGGGAGAAACGGGCTTCCATAATTGTATTTATATTAATGTGTATTCAAGTGTTTTAGTATATTTCTTGTTACAGTTCCAGCATACCCTCTGAATTTCCTGACCTGTATATAAAGTGTAAATTATATATATATATATATATATATATATATATATATATATATATGTGTGTGTGTGTGTGTGTGTGTGTGTGTGTGTGTGTGTGTGTGTGTGTGTATATATATATATATACACACACACACATATATATATATATATATATATATATATATATATATATATATATATATATATATATATATATATATATATATATATATATATATACTCTCACTAGAACAATGCACCCATATACATTTACAGTTTCTGATTCAGAAATATTTAGAAAATAAACATTTAGATTTAGATACCAGGCACATTTTATTTTGTATTTTTTTTCTGACACCAACATTGTCTGGGCAAATCCTTAACACATCTCATTTGACTCATCCCCAGAACAGTTTATAGTATTATATCTTAACCAATAGTATCAAACATTCTTTAAAAAAGAAAAACACATGTTATACATTACATACTTAAAACTGTGAAGACAATTTATTCACTGGTTATTAATATTTGAATA